>CM021106.1:382996843-383128458 GCA_007115665.2 Sequoiadendron giganteum | reverse complement strand
AGCTGCAAGGAAAGAATTGACTAAATTAAAAGACATGAAGGGGTTTTCCTCTATAGAATTGAGGAGAATTAAATTTGAGGATAGCTGGATTGATGGGTCGGATGTAGATATTCTTCAAAAATTCTTCGCCAGTTATGATGAATACCTTCTAGAGAAAAGTAAGCAGGAATGAGTTGGCATCAGGATGGTCTATTTTGGACACATGACTTCCCCCCCTTTTTCTCTCCTATTTCATAGGGAAATTAGCATTGGAACTAGAGATCAACCAGTCTAAAGTTTTTGAGGAGGTTCCAATTCCTTGATGAGTGGATCTCAATTTTGATTGAGAGGTATTTGTGCTTAGCATGCCTATATGTATTTTTGAACTCCATATTGTAAAGGTTGGTTGATGAAAGTAGAATTAGCCACCTAATGTTGCAAATAGGAACTTGTAGCTTTAAGTAAAGATTCTTTGTTTTAAGTTTAGTTGAATTGAGATACACTTTTATATAGTGTTATGTTGGAATTGAGTTTCAGGGATGAGGTTAATGAACCATAATTGGTTTGTATTCTAGTGAGTTTTTTGTGCATAAATATTTCTTATTTGATGTGAATCAATAGGAGAAATCAGATTTTAAAGATTATTTCATTAAATTGTCTATGGATGGAATTGTTACATGTTTGTTGATCTATGTTATTGGCAATGAATGAAGAGTTTGTTCTTTTAAATATTAAGGTTATTGTGATGAATGATTGTGATGGTTAAACTAAGCACTGTAATTGTATGCAATGGTATGGATTGTTATGTGAATTGTATCATGTTATGGTTTTATTGATGTATTAAGGAGTATTCGTTGTTAAGAATATGTCTAGATGTTAGATAATTTTTTTCATATTTTACTGATCTATGCCTTGATCTATATTTTTCTATTCATTAAACCCCCCCCCCCCCCATTAAACATAGTTTGATTAATCCATTATTGTTTGTATTCCTTATCACCAACAAAGGCCCCTTGAATATTATAGTTGCATTGGCCAATTGAGTGACATCAGACAGTTGAGAACCAACTACCAGGAACTTCGGAGTTAGGCTACTATATGTTGTCTTTCTTTTTCCGGAGAAATAGAGTAGAAATATTTTGTTTTACGTTGTTTGTGTCATTTTCACCATCAACAAGTGGGTTTCCCCATTGGTGATTGTTCCCAAAAAAGGAGGGAAGTGGAGAGTTTTTGTTGATTATAGGGAACTTAATGTTTCCACCAAAAAGGGTCATTTTATCTTACCTTTCATAGATCAATTTTTGGACTCACTTGCAGGGAAAACAATACTTTTCTTTCCTAGATGGATTTAGCAACTATAACTAGATCCAAATTGCACCAAAGGACCAAGAGAACACCACCTTTACCTATCCATAGGGACCTATGCCTACTCATTACTTCCATTTGTCTTATGCAATCCACCTGCAACTTTTCAGAGGGCAATCATTAGCATATTTTCTTGGACACTACATCTCTCACAAAGGAATTCATGTAGATCCTACAAAGATTGAGGTGATCACCAATCTGTCTATCCCTGCAAAACAAAAAGATGTTAGGAGTTTCCTAGGACATGTAAGTTATTATAGGAGGTCCATCAAAGACTTTATCAAAATGGTAGCACCATTGTATAATCTCCTAACTAAAGATGTTGAATTCGAATGGACAAATGACTGTGACAAGACATTTTCTAACTTGAAAGCAGCTTTAGCTCATGTTCCTATACTCAAGGGTCCTAATTAAGAGCTTCCTTTTCACATCCATATAGATGCATCAGACTATGTTATAGGAGAAGTCTTAGGATAGAAAGAAAGAAATATTGAAAATGTTATTTATTTTGTCAACAAAAATCTGCAAGGAGCTAAACTCAACTATACAGTGACATAAAAAGAAATTTTGGCCATGATCTATGCCTTAAAGAAATTTAGGCACTACATAACAGGCTACCAGATCTTTGTGCCCACCGATCATGTAGCCATTAGATACCTCAAAAATAAACCCCGGATCTTAGGTAGGCTAGCAAGATGGTTATTATTGATGCAGGAGTTTGACATAACCATTGTAGATAAACTAGGGAAGGCCAATATTGTTGCAGAATTTCTTTCGATGTTGAATACATCAGAGGACAATAAAATCATAGATCTCTTTACCTAATGATAATTTATTTTCCATCAAGTGTAGACACCCTAGTATGCTAACATATCTAATTATCTGGTAACAAGGAGACTTCTTCCTCACTTCTCTCCAAAAGAGAGGAGGGTGCTCATTGAAAAATATTTTCCTTTCTCATGGGTTGTTGGATGTTTGTTCTACACTAGACCAAACCATGTCATGAGGAGATGTGTGAGCGAAGATGAGACATATGATATTTTGCATGCATGTCACAATAAACTCTGTTGAGGTAATTTTGCATCCAAGAGGATAGTAATGAATATTTTGAACATAGGATATTACTGGCCCACACTCCACAGGTATGAAAGGAGATATACAAGGAAGTGTGACAAATGCTAGAGGATGGGTTGGCCAACCAAGTCTGATGAGATTCCACTTTACTCCTAGGTAGTAATCACTCCATTTGATAAGTGGGGATTGGATTTTGTAGGACCCATTGATCCCCCATCAAAGGGTAAATCATATATCTTGGTATGCATTGATTATGTAACCAAGTGGGTAGAAGTTAAGGCCATGAAGCATGCAAGAGATAATAAGGTTGCAAAAATTATTTACGAGGAAATTTTCACATGGTATGGGATTCCAAGAGAGATAGTGATTGATCAAGGGGCTCAATTCACTTCAACCCTTGTTACAACACTGGTCAATGAGTAAAACATTAGGCATGGGAAGTATACTCCTTATCACCCTTAGGCCAATGGCCAAGTTGAGGTGACCAACAAATAAATTGAAGCCATTCTAACCAAAACAGTGGCTATCCATAGAAAGGATTGGGCAAGAAAGATACTAGAAGTTGTTTGGGCCTACATAACTACTTGGTAAACAACTACAATATTCACTCCATTTGAGTTTTTGTATGGAAATATAGCTATGATGCCCATTGAATTTGAGCATAAGACTCTTAGGACTGTAGTAGACTTGGGGATGGATATCTCTAAGGCATGAAGGGACATAATCATGTAGCTGAATGCTTTGGATGAGATGAGGAAGGCTGCCTTGCATCACATAGAGGTAGTGCAGAATCATAGTATAAAGTGGTATGAAAAATTCATAAAGGATAAGAAATTCTAGCTAGGTGATTGGGCACTTCTCTATGACTCAAGGTATCAAGATAATGCAGGAAAATTGCAAATAAGGTGGATAGGACCATATGAGGTTACTGAAGTCTTTCCCAATGGAGTTGTTTCACTCACTACCATTGACCATGTCATATTTAAGTTGCTTGTCAATGGTCATCACCTCAGGTTGTATCACAAGACAAATTCCAAGGAGGAATTCCTATGGTAATTCACTCAGCATGCAACACCCAAATTTCCTATAGCCAAAGGAAGTGGACCTAGTGTCCCTCCTTCTAGCTAACTAAGATACGTAACTTGTCATAATAAAGAATTCCACTTTTGTGGGGGTCCACTTCTTCACCCATTCACCCATCCATCTCCACCTTTCTCTCTCCTCCATCACACCACCATCATTTCACCTCATTCCAATCCACTTTCATTAATTTCTCAACTGGTTTCTTAAAAGTGACTAGTAATTTTTCCATAATATTTACAACAAATCTTCCACAAATTTAGGTACGTGCACATCAATTTGTTATATCTTAATTGTCTTTTAGTACATTCATTTAATTGTTGTACATTAATATGGACGTTCTTCATAGCATTTAATTATTCTCTGCCCCTGTCAAATCATCATTGCCACCTCGCATGTGAGGAAACATGTGAAATTTTAGGTTGGGGGGGAAAAGTTTGAATACCATGTTTGCGTGTCTATCCATATTGATTCATGTCAGCAAAGTTTAAATTATTGAGCCGATTTGAATTCTGAGTGATGACTCGCATGTGTGAAATGACATCAGCCGCCACCATTTTTCTTGATCATAGCCTTCATTTATTACTCCTTTACTACCTTTATTGCTCCTATCATAATCTTAAGCCAAAAAGGTAAAATTCAGATGACATTGGCATTGGAAATTTAGCAGCATTGCAAGAAGGAGAAGTTTATCTTTCAGACGAAGATTGCAGGAAGGGAAAATTTGTAGATCGATTGTTTGATTACAAACAATTGAACAATGGGAGGTGGGTTAACTCGAAATGAACCCATAGTTCATGATGTATTACTGCAGGATGCACCTTACAAGGAAGAGTTCAAAAATTTTGGATGGTCAGATTATTTCCTGAAGCTGAATGGTTTTAATGAAGATGTCATGTTGGAATTTTCCTAGACATTGTCTAAAGGAAAGGCCACGGTAAAAGGGTTGGAGGTAATATCCACTGAAGAGAGGATTGTAGAAGTTATAGGGTTACTTACCAATGATGAACATTACCCTGCTACTAGAGACACCAAGTCAGCTAAGGCTGAATTTATAGAACCTAGTGACCCTCCATTGAGTGTGGACAAACAAGGTGCAAAGAGAACCTCTTTTCTTGATCTATGGAAGCAAGTAGTTGTTTATGTTGTGAAGTATATTACCTGTAATCAATTGAATCTACATTTTTTGCACTTCAAATTGTTGAATCACATGAGGCATGGGAGAAGAATAAGTGTGCCAAATGTGTTATACCACCTTCTTTAAATCATGGTGACTGAGACCCAAAAAGGTAGGGATAATTTTGTTTCCCACCATTTTCTGATCAAGTTATTAGTTGAGAAGTCTCTGCATGATGTGTCTGATATGACTTGGGAAGAATTCTTGAATATTGATCAAATTAGACCAAAGAATTTGTGACCTAGGGTTTTTTCTGAACCTCGTAGAATTAGTAGGAGAATGAGAAATTTTGGAGCCACTCCTGGGACCTCAACTTTGGGTGCAAGCCCTGGTGTAAACCCTTTTACAACCAAACAAACCATAAAGATTAGTTCTTCTGAGGTAGAACATTCAGACAAACAAAGTTCCTCTCTAGATTTTGATGATGATGTTACTTTTGGCATCCTAATGAGAACTAGGGCATAGAAGGAGGAAAAAATAAGGGAAAAACTAAAAAGAAAATGGCAGAAAAGGAAGTGCCAAGCTCTAAGAAATGGAAGGTTGACACTTTTTTTCCTGTAGCAAAAGAAAAACATAAAATCCCTTCTAGAAAATCAATTACAGCTGGGCCAACCTTTGGTGTATCTCTAGAGGGAATCCCTAAGCCTAGAGAAACATCACGAGAGGATACAAAATCTCCAATGTCGCAGGTGAATATCAAGGAAAAGGACATATTTGAGGAAGCAGCAAACATAACGCTGGCAGATCTTGTTGACATTGTAGAACAAGTTGAAAGCCAAGAGTATGAGAAAAATCAGGAGCTCCTATAGCAAGAGCAGAAGCAAGAGTTCATGCAACAAGAGAAAGAGAAAGAAAAAGAGGCCCTACAATCAGAATTGGGAGAACAATCAGCACCCCTACAGCCAGAATTAATAGAACAAACAAAATCCCTGTAGCTGGAGCTATATGAAGAGCAAGCAAAAGTGCTAGGAATTTTTTTGTAGGAATACATAAGCCCTCTGATTTTTTAATGCACATGGTAGCCATGAACTTATGGAAAGAAGTGAAAAGGATGGGAGAAGAATGGAAAGAGGAGAGACACAAGCTAAAGAGGGAAATTCAAAAGAGAGATGAAGAGATTAAAGATAAGAGTAAAGAAATTGCTACTTTAAAGGAAAAGGTGGATAATATGGCAGCCTTAGTACCTCGATTTTAGAGTGCAAGACTCCTCCAAGGGTCTATGCTCTGTATTTGAAGGAGAATTATTTTTCTTTTAAGCTAGCAAGGATTGTTTCATGTTTGAATCCTTCCATTGAGACTCTTGAATTTTTTAATGCTTATCAAATTGCTCCTCCTAAAATGAAGAATTTGTTGTGTGAATTCTATTTGCATAATTATGTTGTGACCCAAGACCATGATTGAAATCCAGTGTTGTATGTTGGAGATGTCCAATTAAGGGAATTTATGTCCTAGATACAAATTGAAATTAGTTGTGGAAAAAAGTTTGATACTTATAGGAAAATTGAATCCAACACTCACTTGTCCATCAGGTCTGAATCTAGAAATCCAGGAGACATTTTTTCAAGGATTGGCACAAAATTATTTACTGACCAAGCTATGGCAATAGGATCTTGTTTGAGAGAGAATAAGTTTATAAAGAATATGAGGAGGTAGAAAAGACCATAGGGGAATCTATAATGGGATACCTGTCACAAAGGTGGAACAACCTAACTGATGAATTGAAACAAGTTGAGCCTCATTCTATGTAGAACTATGTTGCAATAGTTAAGAGATTTGATAGATATATATAGATTGGAAGGACAAAGGGACAATTTTGGATTCCACTAACTTTTCATCCACCTATCCTATTGTGGCTTGTTCCAAATTTTAGGTATTACCAGTATGATATAGTTGCACAGAGACAAATATGGAGCAAGTTGGATAGACATGAAGGCTTCTATTGGAACCCTAATTCACACACAATAAGAACTGATGTAGGATAGATGGCAGTTGCAAATTTCAAGGTATTGACCAAGCAAAAGAACAACTCTTCCTTTGTTGGAGGAACAACAAAACCTTAGGTTGGGGGGGAGTGATGAGTCCAACTTATGGTTAAATTTTGATAGATTTTACTATCCATTTGTTGCAGTTTTCATAGACTTTGATGCTTGGATGTTGACCTTTTTTTATGATATTTCCTCAAAACCATAGACATTGGGCATAAGCTTATTTTTATAACCTTTAAATGACATTGACATGTTGTATGAACTATCTATGTTAATTTTACATGTGGATTAATGAATGTAACTTTAAGATAGTTATAGATATGCAGTTGATGTGCATACTAATATTGTCATGTAGATATAATTAGAGGCCTGCAATTGAGGAAGATTTTGCCAACTGGTCATTTTCCATAACAGTAAAAAAGGTGATCATTCAAAGAGGGAAGACTCGATGGCAGGATATTCCTCATTCAAATCAAACTGTAACTACCTTGTAAATGGTCTTGTCCATTCAGCGAATATAGGTGTTACTGTTGTGCTAAATTTGTGTTAAGACAAACATGATTGACCAGATCCCACATATGCATAACTGCCTCTCCACTTTTTATGCTTTCCCTAAAGTGGCATCCTACTGATCTGTGGGAGTTGACTGCCTTGCTAGGTGATTAGTTAGTATATTCTTTTCATATAAATAAGAATTGAATGCTCCTTCTCAAAAGGTTGCTCAATCTGATGTTGTACTCACATTCTTATTTTTTCAATAATAAAGTCATGTTGCTCGATTGTACTCATGTTTTCCAATGAATAAAATGAAGTTATAAGTTTGTGCATCTAAGTTTACATTTTTTTTAAAGGATACTCATCTAAGGGGGCCCACTCGGTGATCATTTCATCCTTTATTTTATGTTCAGTAATTAGTTAAGAATCTGGCACTGTCTGTTCCTACAGCCACTAGAATTCCATTCTGTGACTATTCCTACAGTCGAAGAAGAAAAAGTAGTTTCCTATTTGTTCATTCAGATTTTCACTTTTGTCATACATTTCAGCTTAGTATAGTTATTGGTTGACGTTCAACACTTATGTTATTTCCTTCTAAGAAATTTACTTTCAGCATTGTGTCTTTCTTAGCTATAGGATGAATATGGCTACTTTGGATTCCTAGTGCACATACTATGTTGACCCATTTCAAGTTTACATCCCTAGGTTGACAAGTTCAATGCACCTACATGATGATTGAGATATCTATTCAGGATAGATTTCCAATATCTGAATCACAGATGTAATGGCTTAGTTGTTAAATCATTGTAGGAGGCCAACAGGAATGACTAAACCACATTGATAAAACATAAGAGCTAAGTTATTCAACTAAAGATAAGAATAGGAAAGCATATAATGAAACATTATATCCTTCATTTCATGTTCAATGTTTTGATGTTCTATCTTCAGCTCTATCATTAGCTTCCCTCCTATCTTCAGTCCTTCATTCCCTAGGTTTAGGTGTACCTACAAGATGTTAAAGAGATTTGTTAGAGCTTGGGACTTAAATTTTCATCATATGTTATCAACACTTGAATAACTTAAACCTATGAACTATCAATCCAATTCAGCCATATCAGAAGTGTACAAAGGAGAATCATGATTAGATCATCAAAGTGAAAGTGAAATCATGATCAGGAGGAATATTGAATTTCTTTTATCTAACATGTTTGTTGAATGTGTGGATGCTAAAATCTGCAAACAAAATCATCTCAAACAATTTCACGTTGTTAGTATGAAAGTTAGTTTAAAACAGCAAATTTAACATCCCTATGAGATATTCAATCATGTCTAAATATGCAACTAATGAGCATAAAAGCAGGTTAAATAGAAGCATATAAAAACACGATTAAACCTTTATCCCATAGTGGATTGGTGCCACCATTGTTGTGTAGTAAGCAGCCCTTTCCCAATCCTTGAACAAGCTAAATGATGGTATGAGTAAGATTAATTCTCAAATGAAGAGAATAACCTTGCATGAAGATGTGGATATTGAACTAAATTTGAGTATAGTAAGTCTACTCAAAATTGTGGATGGATAATGAGGAGAGAAGCCTCCAATTTATAGATTTCTAAACTGGAAAAGAGAGTAAAATAGAGCAATGTGGGATCATTCAACATCCAATGGCCAAGTGCCATTTGTCAAGATGTGAATGGCTGAAGGTTGTGCACATTTTGGCCAAAGTGCCAATAAATGCAATTAGGTGGCATTTCAAATTTGAGAAATGACATGTAAGAGGGAAAAAAGAATGAAATAAATGCCACTTGGCTCAATGCACAAGGACATGTAAGAGGAATGAATGCCTTGTTGGATGTACAAATCCACTTGGCCTTTTTGAATTCAAAAGAGGAATAATCTCTTTTTGATGCTTTGTGAGGGAAAATAGGAGAATTAATAAATCAAAGTAATTGATTTATTGTGCAAGTTGCATTCTCTAGAGGATTTTAGTGAGAGGGATTAAGTTAATCATGGATTTGATTAGCTTAATGAAGAATTAGGTGATGTGACAATTTAGACTTAGATTTATGAATTGATTCAAGTCAAAAATTGAGAGGAAATGATTTATTAAATAGATGATTTGATTTATTTAACCAAAAAGAATAATGTTAGATTAAATCAAACAAGGTTTAATTTAATGAGAAGACTTAGGGATTAATTAAATAAAATGATTGATTTAATTAAAAGAGGAATTACAGAAATAATTAAATAAAATTTATTTATTTAATTAACAGGAGATGAAGAGTGATGAATTTAATCAAATATAGATTGTTCGATTAAATGACTAGCAAAAGAGATGATTCAGGATAAAATGGTGTTAATAGATCAAGATTCAATGTGTCAAACCGAATTGTACATTTTCCATGTCTACATTTTTCCCCTCTTTGAAGCAATGTACTTGTTGCATTGGTTCAAAGAAATAAACTGCTATGATCAAAAGTTAAAAATTTCTCGATTTTTCAAATGCCCCACTGTTGCCCTAGCGGAAGGATAATGTTGGATATATTGCCCCCTCAAGAGATTGAGTGGAAATGTTCAATTTTTCGATCGAGATCATGATAAAATGTGAGAGGAGTGGTTCTCTTGATTAGAGGATGAAACTTATTTGATGTAGACAAATCTGATGATGTATAGACAGTCATCGGCCATGGGTAGCCTCATGTAGTTTTTGATAGAGTGCACCAATTTTAGATAGACATGTTAGTAAAGATAGAAGAATAAGAAGAACAAGATGATGGAAGGAGGATCCACAGAAGTTCACATTATTACCGATGATGATGATGCATTGCTTACCAGGAGTTGGGATTTTCAAAGGACCAATTACTTTATGTTTGATAACACACATAGGTACGATGCATCAAGGTATAAAGGACCAGGATGGCGTTGTACCTAGTGTGATGGACTTTGACTTGAAAATCAGATAGGAGTACTCTTGTTCACACTTGACAAACATAACCTTATTCAGAATGCAGTTCAGATATTCCAGGCATCTCGGGCCAAAACATAAGAAGGCAAGCCTTCTTATGTGGTCAACAAGATACCTAAAACATCCTTCCTACAAACAAAACAAAGTATGCATGACAAAGTTATTTTACAAGAATATCCAACAAGCACAACAGATAAAAATATAATGATCGTTGCCCCATTCCTTTCTCTCTAAACCTGTTTTGTTTAGGCATCATTGAGAGGTCCTTGGAATGAGCGCAAAATAAGATAAGTCAAAACAAGACCAAGATAAAGTAAACAAACAAGCTGATGTTCATCGTACTACTAGCCAAGGCTAAACTACTGTGGGGTACCTGATGCTTATGTCCATTGTAGGAAAGCTTCATCTTAAGACATGTAGTGATCAGGGTTTTGGTGAGACTGATTGGGTGATAAGCTATTGATACTCCGTCTTGACCAACTTGCTTGCTTACTGATCTAGACTTGAGACTTTAACGATTAAGCATTCACTTTGGAACCTACTACACTTATTTCTGACTGACTCCCCAAAGGGTGAAAGATACGATTGTTTTATTATAAGTGATGACAATCACAGGTGCAAGCGAAATGAAATGGATGCACCATTTTGGTTTTTTTCAAATATTTTGAGGCTGTTTTTGGAATTTTGAGATGTTTTACAAATGTTTTTGGTATTTTCAATATTTTTCAATGTTTTTGGTATTTTCAAGATTTTAAGACAAACAAACTAACCTAAAGACCTATCCTAGGGCTCTCGGGAGCTGATCCATAGATTAGCCTTGCCTACGTTATACACGCAAAGACCACGTAGTTCGACTAGTGGTGGACTAACTTGATGATAAGACGGATGGGAAAACAGGTTGCCCCCCTTTTTATTGCTTAAAGGACTGACCTAAGATGCAGACTAGATGGGCAAACGGATTGCCAATGTGACAGACACCTAAAGGATTGACCTAATCATCTCGGGGGATGATTAAAGATCAACCTTGCCTACATTCAAGCTCAAAGACGACGTAGTTCAACAAGGTGGAAGATTGACAAGACTAAATGATGAATTTTGAAGATTTTCTGATATTTGACATGTTTTTGGATTTTTTGCATGATTTGGATGTTTTTGGATTTTCTGATGAAATTTTGAAAAAGATCATGAGAATATATACGAATCTGATCCGATGTTGCAAGAACGTGCCCCCAGTGTGGTGCGACAAACTACTTTGATAAAGGCAAGACAGACTGACCTTAGGAATGCCAAGTAGTTCCAATGGTGGAATATAGTACAGATACCAACGCAGGCTATGGTATGGATGTGAGTGAATGAGTGGAATGCGATGTGTAGATCCTGATAGATGGGGAAGGTGCTTTATTTACACTTGATGCCTATTTGCCAGGTTTTCACCAAGGTACTTGCCCAAAGCACCACCGAAGTGGTTTTCACTAGAGGATGATTTTTTTCTTTTTACTATTTTCAATCCTTTTCTGATTTTTTTGGATTTTTTTTTTTTTTGTTATCACCAAGACGCCTATTCGCTAGGTTTTCATCAAGGTAACCATTTTTTCAAGACTTTTTCCAATTGTTTTTATATTTTTTGGTTCTATACCTTGCAAGATTTAGGCATAAAACTTTTTGAGGTGTGAACTATTCATGGGCTCCTACAGAGGCTGGCCTTTTGGTGTTGCTAGTTGACATGCCCCTGATGTGTAACTTGCAGTGATGACAAAAGGTCCCAGCTAGTTGGGTTCAAACTTTCCCTTCGTATCTGGATTTGGTACGTTCTTTTGGTTTTCTTTCAGCATGAGGTCACCAACTTGGAAAGTGCGTTGTCTGATCTTCTTGTTGTAGCTCCTTTTTAAGCAATTTTGGTACACTTGTAGATGATTAAGGGCATCTATGCACCTTTCATCTAGTAATTATAGCTCATTGAGTCTTGTGACCCTATATTCCTCATCTGTGATGAGGTTTTGCAGTGATATCCTCACTGATGGAAGCTTGATCTCAATAGGGAGGATGGCTTCTGATTCGTAGACCAGGGAGAATGGGGTGGCAACTGTTGGCATGTGGATGCTAGTGCGGTAGGCCCATAAGGCAGGATTTAACTACAGATGCCAATCACAACCAGAGTCATTGACTATTTTCTTGAGGATTTTCAGAATGGTTTTATTTGTAGCTTCTGCTTGGCCATTGCCTTGTGGATAGTATGGAGTGGAAAAACGGTGTTGGATTTTGAATTTTTCACACAACTCACGGACATCCTGATTTTTGAAGGGTGTCCCATTATCAGAGATAATGGATTGAGGGACACCATATCAGTAAATGAGGTAATTCAGGATGAACTTGGATATTTGTTTTCCCATGATGTAGGTCATGGGAATTGCTTCGACCCACTTTGTGAAATATTCAATGGCGGTGATGGTGAACTTATGGCCATTGGATGAGGTGGGTGATATTTTACCAATGAGATTGAGCCCCCATTGTGAAAAGGGCCAAGGTGTAACAATGGGATGTAGTTCTTGAGCTGGTGCATGAATAAGGTCTCCATGTTGTTGGCATTGCAAGCATTTTCTGACAAAATTATGTGCCTCTTTTTCCATCGTCGGCTAGTAGTACCCTATTCTTAGCAATTTTTTAGCCAAGGTCATACCACTTGAGTGTGACCCGCACGTGCCATTGTGTACCTCAGTTAGAGTAGTCAGGGCTTCCTCAGGTTTTAAACAATGTAGCAGGGTTGCGTCGGTACTCTTACAGAAGAGGGTTTCTCCTAGGATGACGAATCGTGAAGTCCTTTTGATGAAAGTGCATTTTAGGTTCGGGGTGATGTCAGTGGGGAGGATTCCTAACTTTAGGTAGGTGTATATATCATGATACCAAAGATCATCGGGACCAACAAGTTCACATGCGTATTTTGACTCTGGTACCTCGAATGTGGATACGAGAAGCTACTCTACAAGGAATTCATGTTTTGAGACGTTACGAGGGATGTCCAGTAAGGATCCAATTGTTGCCATTGCATCGGCTGCTCTGTTGCTTGTCCTTGGTATCTGCTCAAAGGTAATGTCAATGAAAGATTCCTTGAGGCTTTCTACCACCTTCTTGTATGGTGTGAGCTTATCATCCTTGGTTTGGTATTCACCGTTGACTTGGTTGATGATAAGTTGTGAGTCCCCATAGACTTTTAGTGCCATGATTCACCATTGTGCTGCAATCTTGAGACCTATAGTCAAAGCCTCATATTTTGCAATATTGTTAGTACAAGGGAATGCTAGCTTATATGATCTAGGTATGCAGTCTCCTTGTGACGTGATGAAGAACACACCAGCTCTTGATCCATGTTGTGTGTGAGAGCCATCAAAGTATAACTTCCAGTGGTCTGCTGCACCAAGGTAAAAAAGGGACTCATCTAGGAATTTTGATATGAGTGGGTTATCTGTGTAGAGGGGAGCTTTTTCCAACTAATCCGCAATGACTTGTCCTTTTATGGCTTTTTGTTCTACATACTCGATATCATGTTCAGATAATATCATTACCCACTTAGCCATTCTACCTATAAGCGTTGCTTTTGACAATAGGTACTTTAGAGGGTCTATTTTGGCAATCAACTTGATTTGGTGCGCTAGCATGTAGTGTCTGAATTTCTAAGCCACAAATACCAGTGCTAGGCAAGCTTTTTCTATTGACGTGTAATTGAGCTCATGTCCCACCATTGTTCTACTGATGTAGTAGATAGCCCGCTCAGTTCCCTTTTCATCATGTTGGGCTAAAAGGGCCCCCAGGGCAGCTGTTGCTGTAGAGATGTATAGGATTAATGGTTTCCCCATAATTGGTGGCATCAATATAGGTGGTGTAAGTAGATATTCTTTTATTTTTCTGAATGCTTTCTCGCATTTGTCATCCCATCTGAAAGCTACTCCCTTGTGAAGTAGGTGTGAATAGGCAATCTGTTTATCTGCCAATTGTGCTATGAATCTTCGGATGGAGTAGAGTCTTCCTTGCAATCCTCTTAGTTGTTTTAACATCTTTGGCACTTTCATTTCAAGGATTGCTTTTACCTTTGCAGGGTCCACCTCTATTCCTCTCATTGAAACTATGTATCCTAGCAGCTTTCCTGATTGTACCCCAAAGACACACTTCTTCAGATTGAGTCTAACCTTATATTGTCTGAGCCTGTCAAAGATAGCACTTAGAGTTCCTATATGGTCTTGTCTCTTCTTTGATTTAGCTAGTATGTTGTCTACTTAATCTTTGACTGTTTTATGGATCATGTCATGGAAGATTAATGTCATGGCTCTTTGGTATGTAGCTCCTGCATTTTTCAACCCAAATGGCATTACGTTCCAGCAGTAGGTGCCCCAAGGACATGTGAATGCTGTCTTGTGTTGGTCTTCTTTTGTGATCATTATCTAATTATACCCTAAGAAGCCATCCATTAGTGAAAGCATCTCATGTTCGACTGTCATATCCACTATCATGTCAATGTTGGGTAGTGGAAAGTCATCCTTGGGACATGCTTTGTTTAGGTCTCTAAAATCAGTGCAGATGTGGATGCCCCCTTTTGGTTTTGAGACTGGTACGAGATTTGATACCCATTCTAGATAGTCGATCGGGCATATGAAGCCAACATCCAAAAGTTTCTGCAGCTCAATCTTTACAAGTAAGGCTATTTGAGGGTGCATCTTCCTTGGCTTTTGTCTGACTGGTTTTGCTCTGAGGTAAATGGCCAAATGATGTACTACCACTTCAGGGTCCAAGCCTGGCATGTCTGCATAGGTCCACACAAAATTTACCTTTCTCTCCTTTAGGAAAGTTGCCAATAGTTCTTGTTCTTCTTCTAGGAGGGATTCTGCATAGAAGGTAATTTGTGGTTTTGATTTTGTTCCTAAGTTGACTGGGTTGCACTGTTCTGCCAATACTGCTGACTTCTCCTGGTGTAGAGTAGTAGGGGGGAGATTGAATCCTTCATCCTCTAGTGCCTCGAGGAGGTTTTCACCATCGGATGCATCCTTTATTTTTACTATTTTATGGTTAGAGACTGCCATAGTGTGGTTTTCACTCAATAACTCCGAGCTTATTCTCGATATTTTCCTTTTGCGACTGAAGGACTCAATCATCTCCCCATAGTATGCTTGTGTGTCTAGAGTGATATCAAATCCTACCTTGTAATCTCCACATGGAACAATATCCCTTAGTCCCATGAATTTCGAGAGAGCCTCATCGTTTTCGAACGAGTCTAGATTCAACGGTCCCCATTGGTCGTGATCGATGAGTTGGGGGTACACTAAGTGGATTTGGTGGGTTTGTTGGATTGGCTCAGCGGGTGAGACACTAATCATTAGTAAGGTGGAATCTTCAAAGAGCCTAGGTAAGCCACCTATGGTGTCATCATCGTCACTGCTACTACAAACATCAGTTATGTCAAATGTGAAGTTATCAAGAGGTAGGCTTATGGACACAGGTAATCTAAGGTTAGTTGTCGAGACCCGAGGAGAGGACTTGACTGCCCTATTAGGAACACTTCTACCACACACAGTTATACTCGAAGGGGTATAGCCAAGGCCAAGGTTTTGCATTCTTCTTTCTACAATGATGGGCTCCAACCCTCCATCACTGTTTCTTCCTAGGCTTTCATTCCTGTTATAGCCCATGCCGAACATCAGTTATAACCCTCTATTTGTTTCCTCCATGGGTAGGGTGGGAGTGGGTCTTTCATCTTGGTATAGAGTGTTTGTGATGTCCTCCTCATCCACATTCTCCTGACTGAGATCCCCCCAACTGTGGAATCCAGCGGGTTTCGTTCTAGTGCGAACAGGTGTTTGAATCAATTGTGGTTGCCCATGTGACCTAGGAGATTGTGGTAACTCTCCTACAACAAAAGAATTTCTCTTCATTCTATAATCACCACATCCATTATCTTGTATCATGTTCTTGATCTCAGATATGTTGGGGATGGCGGGTGTCTCTGTCACAGAAGTGGAGGCGAGATTAGCTGGGTCTATGTATGAAGTGGATGGTCCTTCATCATTTTTAGGTACTTGAGGGATCTTGTAAAACTTGGCTTCCAATTTTTTGCAATAGGTGAAAGGTTCGAGATCCCCATATATGGTAACCTCCTCGTTTTGATATGAGAACTTAATGCACTGATGATAGGTTGAGGCCACTGCCTTCATTCCGTGTATCCATGGGTGTCCCAGGAGGATGTTGTATGGCAAATCAAGGTCAAGAACTTGACAAGTTGTTTCCATGGTTGCTAGCCCCACTTGGATGGGGATCTTGATAGTGCCCTGAGACACTCTTTCCTGGTCATCATATGCTCTTATGGTGATACTTTTGTTCTTATTGATGGAATCCTCAAGGAATCCCAATTTCTTTATAAGTTTTAGAGAACAAATATTAAGACCTACACCGCCATCTACCAGGACTTGCTTGACTTTCTTTTTATGGACTAGGACTTGGAGGTGGAGTGTGGGGTTATGAGATAGTTGCGGGGGGAAATCTTGGTCCGAAAATGTAATTAGATTCGGGGTAACAATGTTACCTACCATAGCCTTAAATTGCTCTATGTCAAGGGTGGTGGCAACAATAGAGGCGGCTAGTGCTTCATCCAGGATCTGTCTATGAGCAGCAGAGATTTTTAGTAATTCCATGATGGATATTTGTGCAGGTGTTCTCTTTAGTTGGTCAATTACATCGTAATCATAGGGGATGGCCTTTGTGTTGGTAATGGGGGTCTTAGCAGGTGCCTCGACAATGGTAACTTTTCCGCCTCGTGTGGTGACTCCACAGTCAATGTTGGCTCCCTTGATATTTATGATAGTGACCAACTCATCGACACATCTGACTATCTCCTCATATACTAGATTAGCACTAGCATACTTTTGTTTACCCTTATTATTCCCTCGGTTATTTCCCTGATTATGATTCGGCATCGGATACGTGTAGATTTTCAGGTCTTGGTTTTCGGTCGGCTGCTCGATGTTGATGACCTTATCCTCGATGAGGTCTTGGATGATATTCTTGAGTCTCATGTAGTTGGCGGTGGTGTGTCCTTTGACTTTGTGAAAGTCACACAGGAGATTCTCATTGTACCATGGCGGTTTGGTCATGGGCTCCATGTATTGTTCGGAGTTAGAGATTTTGATTAGGTTTTCTTTGACCAATTTCTTCATGACAGACTCAATCGATTCACCAACGGTTGTGAACTTCCTCTTGGGGGGAAACTTGTTGCAGGGAGGTGGTCCTCCTTGATTACCCACATTGTTGACTTGGCTGGTGGAAGGTGGTTGTGACTGTGCTACTACCACATTAGCCTACACATTGTTGTGGTTATGAGTTTGCGGTTGATGATGATTTTGGGTATTTTGCTTAGGAGCACTGATGACTACCTTAGCATCGACCACGCAGTCGTTCGTGATATTTTTGTTCCTCAATCATGTTCGAGGTTTATCATTGTAGTTTTTGGATGGGCGGTTATCCTATGGTGGAGTGAATGTAGGTGCGCCTCCTCACGCAGTAAGGGCTCTTTCGATGTTGAGTGCCTTTGGAATTAGTTGATCGTAAGATGTGATGCACTGCATTTTTAGGTAGAACGCCAAGTTTTCATCTAGGTTGGCTATGATGGTGCAAACTTGTTGTTACTCTAGCATGGTCCACTTGCTCTAATTGGCCTTGGATCGCCATCTTTGCAAGAAGGATGCAAATAACTCTCCTCTTCTTTGTTTGAGTGTAGATAGTTCTTCTAAACTGACATCCACACCCATATTAAAAGCGTAATTTTTAAGGAAAGCCTCCATAATTTCCTCAAATGTTTTAATGCCCATGGGTAGGCGAGAAAACCATTCCATAGCTGGACTAGTCAGGCTTTGGGGGAAGAGCCGCATTAGATACATGTCATCATATGTGACTTCCATGCAGTGCACCTGAAATTCCCTGATGTGGTTTTCAGGGTTGCCCGTTCCATTGTATTTATCAAATTTGGGGATCTCGAATCCCTTTGGGAGTAGTACCATGGTGAGACATCTATCGAATGGATAAGGGCACAAGTTTCCTGGTGTCCTTGTGGTTTTTCCTGCTTGTAGTTCCAACACTTGTTGTGAGAGCAATTTGATCTGTGTTGCGACATCTTTGCTTGGATTGGGAGGTGGGATAAATGAGTGGTGAGGTGTTGGAGGCGTTTGATGGGTGGGGAGAGTACTAGTCGGCATTTGTTGTGAGATTGGTTGTGCATTTAAGGCTTGTTGGTAAGCCTGCATTTGTACCAACAACGCTTGTTGTTGATCTTGCTATTGTTGGTCCATCTGTTGTTGTTCCCATGAAGCCTGTTGTTGGTCAATCTGTTGTTGAGCTAGTAATGCTTGTTGTTGGTCTAGCTGTTGTTGTGCCAACAATGCTTGTTGTTGGTCGAGCTGCTATTGTGCCAATAAATCTTGTTGTTTAGCTTGGTGATGTGCTCAAAAGTCTTGCAGGGCTTGTTGGTAGGCTTGCAGGTGGATTGCTTGCAATTGCGCTTGGTATTGAGCTTGTGTCTTTTGTTGGGCTTGAGCTTGTGCTTGGGCTTGAGCTTGAGCTTGGGCTTGAGCTTGTGCTTGGGCTTGTGCTTGAGCTTGTGCTTGGGCTTGTGCTTGAGCTTGTGCTTGGGCTTGAGCTTGAGCTTGTGCTTTTGCTTGTGCTTGTGCTTGGGCTTGCGCTTGTTCTTGTGCTTGAGCTTGTTGTTTTTGGAGTGCCTTTTGGTGGGCAGCTTGTTGTGCATTTTGCAACATGATGGAGAATGAATTGGTTGTGTTGTTCTTTGGTGGTGGGATTGGTGGTGGGGCAGGAATCATACCAACTGTCATGGTGGGTGGAGGGATTGTGGTTGTGATTATGATTTGGGTTGTTGGAGGGGTGTTTGAGATAATTGGTCCTTGATGGGGCATGCTTTGGGAGACTTGAGGACCAATAGATGCATTAACTGTGGTGATAGGAATAGTTGTGATTTGTTGTGAAGATATGGGCAAAAGCAACAGGTTCAAAGTGGTGGTCAGATTGCTTGGATTGGCAAAATTTTTGATGGGTAACAGTGGAAGACCTATTCCAAGAGGTGATGTGGATGTGAACGGAAGCGGGGGAAAGGATGATGTACCTATTTGGAAAGAGAAAGGATTGATAGCTTCCGTCATTCTAAGCAAACCAACTTCCTCGTGTGGTGGGGCAATTGGTATGTTCAATTGATAGGCTAGTGTGACGTGAAATGAGGATGAACCAGTGGGATTATGAAATGTGAGTGGGACGTAAGGGTGAGATGAGTTTTCCAGAATAAATGTAGGGGTGATGATTGCTTCTTCATTAGCCACAAGGTGGTGTTCTTGCAATTCTTGGAACATGGCACTCCCCTTGTTCACAATCGGGGAGGTTGGTGTGATGATTGAGGTGGTGCAAGGTACTTCTTGATTGATGTTTGACAATGGGGATGCAACTGCACTAGTGCTTGTGTTAAGGTTGGGAGGGGGCATGCCCCCTCCTCTTTCCATTGAATTTATGTATTTGAACATAGCACTAACAATTTTGTGGTTCTCAGGATTTCAAATCATTTCCATGATTTCATTTGGTGTCATCCCCATGTCTTCATTTGTGTCGTCCTCTTGATGACTCTCCTCTTGAGGATTTTGTGATGATAAGGGAGAGTTGCTTGGGGGATTGCTTGATCCTGCTAGGTTCACTTTGGTATTTAGATGACTCATGTCCATAGAAGCTGATATTTCTCTGATATTCTCCATGTCCTTCTTGTGTTGAGATCTTGTTTGGACCAGAAAAAATAGGGATTTGTTCGATCCTAATCCTTTAGGTCCAAAAGAGAAGAACTAGGGGAGCTGAAAGATCAAAGATGGTGATGATGGTGATGGGTTAAAATGGATGGGAGGAGTGAATGAAACCTTTGGAAAACTTTTTGAATGTATGTGCTAAACTTTGAAAGGGCTTTTGATTTGATTTGAAGGTGATAATTTGACTAGATGCGTTAAGTCAAACAAGATTGTTGTGAAGTTGTTTTCCCTAGGAAGTTGTGTTATCCTAAAGAAACTTGCACAAAGTGGATGAATTGACAAAGTGTGTTATGCCAATGTGATTGAGAACCAATAGTCTTTAAGAAGTTGTGTTATCTCAAAGAAAATTTGTCCAATGGTTGAGACTATGTTGGCTAAGTCTATTAAGCCAAGGTATGATGATGTTGATTTAGCCCTCTAAGTTTAGCGTGATGATTGATTCTAGAGTTCTCAAAAAAGGTTTGATGATGAAATGAGATTTGGTTGATGGAGGAGTGGATGAGAATGACAACTTTGATCTTGAACCTTAACCTACATGCGACTCTCTCTACGAAACCTCGATATTGAAGAACATGCTAGACTTCCTATGGGAGAAATGAAAACCTTTGAAAAAGTTCAGGATTTTGTTGATAATATAATGCATACAATGCGGGGTTGTTCCTTGAAGCTTTTCTATAAAATTTGTAGACCAATCTTTCCCTGAATTCAAAAAATCTCTCAAGACGCTCCTCATGATTTTTTAGACTAAGTTTCTTGAACTTTGGCTTTGGGATTTTAATCTTGCGGGAAATCATTGGAAACAACACATGTGAAATTCAATTTGTTTCTTTATCTTGGTTAAGTGAGGTTCTTTTTATCCAAGACACTTTCTTGCTTAGATTTTCAAACTATATGTCTAGTGTCCCATTTTCTTTCTCATCCCACAAGGTCCTTTATGCAGAAATCGAGGAAAATAGGGCAAAAGTTCCTTATGTTTATCCTTATTGGAAACAAATGATGGTAGAATTTGCACACTTAGAAACCTCTAGGAATGTGATTCCTAGGGAAAGCAAGAGTGGGCAAGTTCATCAATAGGTATTTGTTTCCCACAAGGTGTTTGAAATTTCAAGGTTTTTGTGTATGTTTGTTGTCCAAATGTTTTCAAGATCAAGCAATGTGTTTTTCCCAAGCACTTTCACACTCCTAGGTTGATGAGACAATACCTTGTTGGGTTCCCACTTGGATAAATCCAGCTGCGCATATCTTGTGCGAATGGCTAAATGCTTGACCACACTGGCTCCCCTCCACGACACTCACTTACTTGGGTCAGCCAAGCATTAGTACCCATGAATCTCCCATGGCATACTTTCCATTTCCACAACAAGACCGCATGTTATGTGGGGCGGCTTCAAAGGACATAACCTTTTGCACCAACAAGATAGACAAGGTTTTGGCCTTTTTCTAAACAAGGGGTTCTAATTCGGGCATTCTATTCATGGGGGATTATCCAACATCGGCGAGAGTCCATTGCTGTCCATCTCATTGGAATAATCCTCGTGATATTGGCCTTTATTCCAATAGCCACACTTATATCCTGGGTGGAAGTCACTTGGCTTTAGCATGTTCCCGGTTGGGTCATTCCCTTGGGTGATTACTTTTTCCCACAAGTAAGGCCCTCTAAGTTAACAAAAGTGAGCTAACATATCCCATCGTTCACACAACCTTTGTTGAAAAACAAAGGGGAGAACCTCCGCAATATATCGTGCTCACACTCGCATGTTTTGTTCAATTTTAAGATACCCAAATTGAAATGTGGAGGCAATCTTTTATGCAACTTAGGGTCATCAAAAGGACTTTTGATTCTCAAGATCTTCGTTAAGTGCGAGAGAAGCACATACGCCCTTTTAAATGACACTACTTTGCAAAAAAGTTTACAAAACACAAAGTACACATGTTCAATTTTAAATTCTTCAAAGCAATGATGAGTTCATTTTAGAAGCACCAAGATTAAATGTGAAGTTTGCCTTGTTCAATTTTAAGTCCAAATTGAAATCTAGTATATTTCTAAGGTTCAATTTTAACCAAAAAGATGAAGTCAAAATGGTTAATTTTAAGCCCCAAAAATAGATGTGATATGTTTGAAAGCTAAAATAAAGATCTAGCTCAACAAGCATTAAAAAATGCTTTTGTGAATTTCTCCAATCTTGTTTTTGCCTTGATTTAACTCCAATATCAACTTGTAGGAGAAAATACAAAATCAATATGAATACAATACTTTACAAAGTCTCTCATGCATTAAACATAGATTATTAGAAAATGCCATTTCTTAAAAAAAAAAAAAAAAAAAATTGTATCCCCTTATAAATGCAAAAGATTTCCTTACAGCACTGTTTATTTCCCGAATTAATCCCTTTTCTTGTTTTACCGCGGGCCGTGATATCATGGTTGGCGGCTTAAAGACAGTCTGCAGCAGGCTTTACCACATTACCACTGACAGTCGAGTGGACAACTGCGGTAACGCAGTGGCAGGTAATGGTTACCGCACGACCACTGGCAGTTAAGCGGCAGACCGTGGGGATGCGATGATGGTGAGGACAGACGGTGAGGCAGTTACCCCACTAACGCGGGTAAGGGAGGGGTAACGGGCGGTGACAAGGTGCGGCCAAATGACAGGCAGAGTCACGATTAGCGAGTTTACCATGGTACTGCGGAGGATCGAATGGTGGACCACAAGATGGTGGTGACAGTTAAATAGACTAGCAACGCATAGCTAACCACACCACAGCAATCGAGGAAAGTTACCCGGTGGTAACGCAGTGAGCACCGCTCTACTGCAGACGGCTGGGATGAGGTGGTGACTAACCGCAATACCACGAGGCTTAGCTAGTGGACTGCAGTAAGGCGGTGAGGACTATGGCAATTAACCATGATACCGCAGGGGGTGAGTAGGTAGACCGTGGTAAGGCGATGAAGATCGTGGTAGTTAACACGCTACCGCTAGGGGTGAGACTTAGCTGGCGGTGAAGACTAGGAGGCGGTTACCGCGCTACCATTGCAGTTAGCTCAGTGACTGCGGTGACAACAGTGGATAACGGAGATGAACAGTGCATAGTTAACCATGTTACTGTGGACAGGGATAGACTAGGTGGTGGTAATGTGGGGGATAAAGATAGTGACAGTAGAAGTTGATGATCGTGCGGCAAAGCGGTAAAGAGATGATGTTAAGGCCCAAGGAACAACCGTACAACACTGCAGAATCACAAGTGGACAAATTGATGGGCACGGTGACGCGGGTGATGATTGGCTTGGCTGTATAGAAAAATCGTAAGGAAAGCTTAGGAAAAAGCTCGCAGCAGGACCTGCTCAAATTAGAATTTGATTTATATATAAAAGAAAACTTTTTAGAATGCGTTAAACAGTAAGGAATGTTAAAGAGAAAATCAAAGACACGTATTCTGTGAAAAGATTTCAACCATAAATAACAGTGACACTATTGTTTAAAAGAATAGTTAACACATCCATGCGAAATAAATTTCCTACAACAGACATGCTTAGTAAGACTATATATAAAAAAAAATGAATTTAGAAGCGAGGCCCTCCTTCTAGCGCCAGAATGTGGATGCTAAAATCTGCAAACAAAATCATCTCAAACAATTTCATGTTGTTAGTATGAAAGTTAGTTTAAAACAACAAATTTAATATCCCTATGAGATATTCAATCATGTCTAAATATGCAACTAATGAGCATAAAAGCAGGTTAAACAGAAGCATATAAAAACACGATTAAACCTTCATCCCATAATGGATTGGTGCCACCATTGTTGTGTAGTAAGTAGCCCTTTCCCAATCCTTGAACAAGCTAAATGATGGTATGATAAGATTAATTCTCAAATGAAGAGAATAACCTTGCATGAAGATGTGGATATTGAACTAAATTTGAGTATAGTAAGTCTACTCAAAATTGTGGATGGATAATGAGGAGAGAAGCCTCCAATTTATAGATTTCTAAACTAGAAAAGAGACTAAAATAGAGCAATGTGGGATCATTCAACATCCAATGGCCAAGTGCCATTTGTCAAGATGTGAATGGCTGAAGGTTGTGCACATTTTGGCCAAAGTGCCAATCAATGCAATTAGGTGGCATTTCAAATTTGAGAAATGACATGTAAGAGGGGAAAAAGAATGAAATAAATGCCACTTGTCTCAATGCACAAGGACATGTAAGAGGAATGAATGCCTTGTTGGATGTACAAATCCACTTGGCCTTTTTGAATTCAAAAGAGGAATATTCTCTTTTTGATGCTTTGTGAGGGAAAATAGGAGAATTAATAAATCAAAGTAATTGATTTATTGTGCAAGTTGCATTCTCTAGAGGATTTTAGTGAGAGGGATTAAGTTAATCATGGATTTGATTAGCTTAATGAAGAATTAGGTGATGTGACAATTTAGACTTAGATTTATGAATTGATTCAAGTCAAAAATTGAGAGGAAATGATTTATTAAATAGATGATTTGATTTATTTAACCAGAGAGAATAATGTTAGATTAAATCAAACAAGGTTTAATTTAATGAGAAAACTTAGGGATTAATTAAATAAAATGATTTATTTAATTAAAAGAGGAATTACAGAAATAATTAAATAAAATTGATTTATTTAATTAACAAGAGATGAAGAGTGATGAATTTAATCAAATACAGATTGTTCAATTAAATGACTAGCAAAAGAGATGATTCAGGATGAAATGGTGTTAATAGATCAGGATTCAATGTGTCAAACCGAATTGTACATTTTCCATGTCTACAGAATGTGCAGGTACAGGTACAATTATATCATTCCGATCAACAAGGATATTGTTGTGTTTTCAATCAATAGGTATTGTTCATAATTATTATGTGTGGTGGAAAATATGGCTACCACAAGGGTTTAGCCCGACACATAACACTGATATACAAAAAATATATATAGAAATACAATATCATTGATGAGACAGTGAACTATGTTTATTGTTAAAAGGCTAAAATGGAGAGAGACAATGTTTGTACTCAATGAAGTGACAATGGATAGAATCATAGTCAGCCAAAGACTTTACATACATAATCATAAGTATAGTGCATAATAAAAGATTGATAAAGACTAAAGTTATCTTGAAAAAAGAAAATAGAGTTATCATAAGTGGGATAACCGAGCATAATAGAAAAACATGGAGTCATAGTGAGCAGTAAGTAATACTTTTGAATGATTATATCAGAAAAATAATGTTAATGTATTTAATTATTGAAGCAAAAAGGAGCACAAGATTCAAACCTTTATTTCAGCAATGTGACATATTCAAATGCTCTAAAAAAGACATTCATTAAGGACAACTTACATTTGTGCCTTTGAAAGGAAGTTTCATTTTGATGCACACTTTTCAACAAAGAATGAATTAAAGTAAATAGGGGTAAAGTTTCATTATGCGAAATATGTGAGAATAGAAATAATAAAGCTATTGTTCCTATATTAAAAGAGATGTTGTTTTTCACATATTCATATGAACTTAAATCTACAGTGGTGGAGTCACAAGTACTTAATGAAAAGTGAAGTACAATTATAGCCATATAAGATGCCAAAGCAAAGTAGGATTTTCTCAAAGCAACAAACAACAAGATATAATAGAGACTATCTTCAGAAATAATAGCCATATCTTTTTTTAAGCTTTCATATAGAACTTTGATAACAAATTTTAAATAATGAAAATTCATATAGAGTTTTTCATCATCCTTTCCATGGAGTTCACACAATAAGGAGGGTTTTATCTTATTTCATATTAAAAAATCATAGAGAATACATTAAGGTCAATTCAACATATGAAAAGCTTTCAAGAATGAAGAGAAGACCACAACATCAAAAAATGGAGAGGTTTCAAATCTTTGCACAATAGAGATAGTTATGGACTAGGGTTTAAAAAAACCTTGATATGCAAAAATGTGAACAGTATTTTATTTCAAATAAAGTTTCTTCATGAAGTTTCAAGGAGATGCATAATAGGAAAAACTAGAATCAAGACCACAGGAAAAGGCCATCTGCTATGTGAAAATTATTGTCTATAAGAGAGAGGTGGACCTCAAAGAGAAACCCGAATATCTTGATTCTGAGGCTCAGAGCTAGAGTGTTTTAAGCATGAAGCAGTGAGGGTTTTCCACAAATATACTTGGTCAATGCACAATTAACAACCGCTAAGAAGTAGCTTTCCAAAAGCTTGAAATGGAGGCATCCATGGCGACCCAAGGTGGAGGAGATTTTGAAAGAGGAAGAAAACAACAAAAAATGAATTAGAGAAGCCACAGTAGCCGCAGCCAAGAGGCCAAGAATATGCCTTCGAAGTGGAAAATATTATTCAGATTGGAGTCTTCATTCTTACCTTTGCATTTCCTTCAAAAGTATTCATGAAAAATCTCTCAGAATAGATCGAATGATAAAATCCTGAAGCTCAATCCCTCACTCATGGCGGCCACAAAACATAGAGATGGAAGTAAACAAATGAAAATGTATCAAAATATATGGTAAGCCCATGGCATAAAATCCTAAGAATACTTTCAAAATGGAGACCAATAACTAGATTTATGATTGAGGATTACTTACCTTGCTTTTTTGTGTACAAATCTTCAAGAATTTTGACAAAAGCAACAAAAACATGTTAAAAAATCAAACTTCAAACCCTAATAATAGTGGTTGTGCATAGATCAAGGTCTTCCCCAAAGTCGAATGCAAAATGAAATGAAAAATTAGGGCTTCAGTGTTTTGTTTAGGGTTTCTCCCCATATGCCTATTTCGACTTGTGATTTTTATCACATCAAATTAAATTTAAAATGCCTTTACTAATACTTCCTTGACACTAAATTTTTCTTTAATGATTTTTATTTTTTGTGAAAGTCATAAGTATTGCCCCTTTCATTCCCTAGGCCGAACTTTTTCCATGCCTTAGTCTTTCAAGGCTTTGGAATAATAGTCATGTGATCGTACGATAAAGGGAGTATTTTATGATTTTTGAAGAAAAAAAAAAAAACCTAAGTGAAGATATAGAGGTAATGAGAAGAAATCATTGCAAATTGATCAACCCTAAGTCCATTTATGCAAAATGTGAAGATGTGGAGATAGACTTGAGTCTCTTCAAGTTAACTAATAATGAAAAAATGGAAAAAGAGATGCAACTGAAGATCAAATCCACACAAGAAATGCAAAGGAGGTGGAACTGAAGTCAAAGGGAGTGATTTTGAGCATGCAAATCGTGGATACCTTTGGAGTTCAATTCAATTATTGATCATCTAGATGCAGTTTCCTTGACTTTTGGTCAACTAAGGATCCATTTTGAGTTACACTTCAGTTACATACAATATGAGACATATTTTTGAGTCGTTTAAGCTCAGTTTATAGCATTGGTGAGCCCCATTTTCAAAGAATTTTGATTTTTCTCATGGATAGCTTTGGAGTTCACATAGTTTTGAATTTAGTTAGCTTGATATCTCTTTTTGGTCTCATTCTCTTCTATCTTTTGTATGTATTGAGAAAAGACTTGTCTTTTTTCTTAGTTCTTGATTATTTTCCCTTTGCATTTTACAAAGAGAGATCTTGTAGCTCACATTTTTACACAGTTATTATTATGCAGCAACTTTTTATAGGTTACTTGAGGTTGTCTTTTAGTAGAAATTTATTCATTGTTTCTTATTGAAATAAAGTGTTTACCTTCTCACATTCAGGTGTTTTTCTTCTGATAATGATTTAGATGTGAATTTAATGTGTTTTAAATCATAAACCTTTAATTTTAGATCTAATTAAAGGATGCATGTACATAGAAGTAGATTTAATCACAGTTCATAGATCGTGCTATAGTTTTTCTTTCCCTTTAGGTTGTGGAAATATTGTTTTCCTTCATAAAGGATTGATTTGCAGGCCCTTTTGTGAAACACTTATGTGATTAAACTATTCAGTTTGAGTTATGGAAATAGATTGTAGGAGAAATAGTTGTGAATCTAATTGCATGCTTTATCATCATTTAGGTGCATCGTCATAGTTTAAATTTTAGTTTATGCATTCAGTTCAAGCCTTTCTTCCCTTTTCCATCAAAATTATAGTCAATAATTAGAAAATCATAAAGGAAGCCGACCTATAATTTGGAGGTCTACTTTCAACATAGGGTACCCACAACCTAAAATTATTCCCATGTTACACAGGATTCCAAGTCATTTTTGCTTTTGCACACGGGTGCAATCCTATTGATAACAGTTTTTGGCACTTCTGATGGGACTCTGAAACATAGTTTAGAGAAAGAATTCAATATGTTAGAGTAATAAGATATTCCACTTAATTAATTTAATCATATTGGTTAATTAATTAAGTCACTTATTCCTTTAGGTTGCTTAAGCTAAACTTAGGCACATTAATAATTATTTATTAATTATTAAATGTGCACACTAGGGTTTCCTAATTTTAGGTTTTCTTGATCTCCTCATAAGGATTGATCACATTGTAATTATCAGATTATTCAATAATCATATTCTATTTTTAGCTTGCACATATCTGCTCTGAGGGCTTACAGAACATCCTCTTGTTTGTTCTGGATATCTGTTGCATGTGATAGGTGATTGCTTGCAGGTGATTCTTGGGGATTGTGAGGTTGAGTTTTATCAACTTCTACATGGTATCAGAGCTCTAGACCTATGGCTTATTTTTCATGATTTAAAGATATTCTCTCACAGCATTTCTTTCTATGTAAGGGTTTCAAGCCAAGTTGATTTATTGAGCTTCAAGAGATTGGCAATTTTTTTGTGCATTTATGGGCCAAACAGATGTCGCCATCATGTTTAGAGCACCCAAAAACCCTAGAAATGCCTTTCGTTTCATCGATTTTGGACCTGTTGAAAAAAAAGGCAAAACATTTTTGCTAGCGCAACCGTACGGCCTCCCTAGCACGTAGTTCGAGGCAAATTTTTTCTAAAATCGAGAAAAAAATTATAAAAAACCCAAAGGTTTTTTGCCCGACCAGTGCAAAAAAAAACCCACCACTAGCCGCTCGATGGCCACCTCCATCCGCCGCCACCACCGGCGGTCTTCACCCACGCCCGTCACCCCTAACGGCGACCTCCTACACCACCGCCCTCAATGCTACTCGATTATAAACCTACGGGCTCCCTTCGGTTAGCCGGCGGTCACATTTGTGACTAGGAGCCAACAACTTCAGCCCACGTAGGCTCCTTTCACCTAGCCGATGGTGACATCTGTGACCAAGAGCCAACCTTCAGCCCCGTGGATGGTCACATGCAGAACTGAGGGCCAAAGAAAAGGAGCTAAATTTTTGCACTTGTTTAGCGTTAAGAGTACCTTTTATAGGCCTTTTTTTTCATTTTCTCATAACTTTTGCAAACGAAGGTCTTTTTTTGAAAATGAAATATCGTCAGAAAGCTGGTTCGATGAAATTTGCAGTGGTGGAGGTTAGAATTTTTTATTTTGTTGCCTTTTTCACCTGTCAAAGCCAGAAGTTGCTATTTTCAGTCCGGGAGGCATAAATTTTGCATCTGGACTTCATTTTGTGAAAACATATAGGCATAAGAAAGCTAGTTCAGTGCTCTACATAGATCTCAGACTTGTTTTTTCAGATTTTTTTACCAGGTGCCTGATATTACTGTTTGATCTCAGCCTTTAGTTTTTCAATTATTTTCTTGGGAAGCGTACAATCAAGCTATTTTTTTGAGATCAATGAGCATTTTTTTATTTGAGAGTATATATTGATGTTTTTCTATCATGGATACACATAAAATTACACCCGTTACTCCATTCAACTATTTTGGTTGGAAAAAACAAATGGAGATTCACTTGAAACACAAAGGGTTGTACAAGGTAACCATGGGTACAAAAATTGAACCTATAGGTGCCACTAAAAAGAGAAAGTGGTTTAATAGATGTGATGAAGCTTATGGTACTTTATGTCTGTCTCTTTCTTTGACCTTCTTTTTCATATTGAGTCTTGCACTACACCCCATGAGGTTTGGACTACTTTGCAGTCTTTATTTGGGAAGCAGGATACTATGTGAGGATTTAAGTTAGAGAATGAGCTTATTGGCTTAAATTCTAGGGATTTTGATAGAATTCAGGAGTTTTTCACCAAACTCAAGTCTCTTAGATTGAATTTGTCATAGTGTGGTGTTCAGAAGGAAGACTCTCAGTTGATATTGTCCATTCTTTCTAAGCTTGGACCAGATTATTTAGTTTTTGTTTCTACCTTTTATGCTACTAGGGATGCACTTGGTACTAGGTTTACTATGCCTTCTTTTGATGATTTTTCATCTTCTCTCACTTGAGAGTAGGCCAAGTTGGCCAATATGGGAAAGTTGAAGCCCTCTTCATCACAGGCACTCATTGCATCACAGGAGCCTAGAGATCAGAAGGCTTCTACAGGTAAAGGCAAGAAATAGAAACAAAAGGATTCCAAATCTCATGAGCAGCAGAAGGAGTCCTCAGATTCATCATCCTCTTCTAAGGAGAAATCATCTAGGAAGGAGAAGGGCCATGTGCATATTGCAAGAGAGAAGGACATGCATAACATAATTGCTAAAAGAAGGACATTGATGAGCTGAAGAATCTTCTTCAGAAACATCAGATTGATTTTCCTTCTAGGATGTTTGCATCGTCTCCTTCCCCTCCTTCTTCTTCTTCAGTACAACATGCCAGGGGCACAACTGGTTTACATACTTCATCAAATATGAAGGGGCATGCTCTTTTGCTTCTTCGAGTCTTGGATCAGGGAGATGACTTCTAGATTCAAGAGCATCTCATCATATGGCTTCTACACAGTCTATGTTCACTTCCTTTGAGTCTCACACTATGTCTCCTATTTTGATGGGAAACAATACCTACATGAGTGTTACAGGGAAGGGGTCTATTAGTTTTGGGGACAACACCTTTCAGGATGTCTTGTGTGTTCCTCATTTGATGAACAACCTTCTTTCTATATATCAGATCACACATGGAGGCAATGGGAGGTATGTGGAGTTCACACCTGATTCAGTTATCATTAGAGACTTGGAGAGTAGAGCAGTTATTGCTACTAGGGTGGTGGATCACTCATCTTAGTTTTATTCCTTTTCTGATTTTGCTACTACTAGTGCTTCTGTTCCTATAGTTGTTAATCACACTTCTAGTGTGAATCATCATTCAGAGGAGACATTTGGATACTTGAACATTGGAGTTCTCACTTTAGATCCTACTCTTGATCCATCCATTCCATCTCCTTCACGTACTGTTGTAGTTGTTGATACTTTTATGACTCTAGATGTGGTTTCTTCTATTTCAGTGTACCAGGATCTAGTTGAGCATTCATCTTTAGAGGTTTCACTTCAGTCTTCACCTACTTTGACTTCTTCATTTGTTGAGGTCACACCTGCTTCTCTGGAGACATCTTGGGCTACACCTACTTCACCTTCAGAGATTTCTTTCATTTAACCTCTTGCCTCTCACTTCTTTCAAGAGATGCAATTTCTTCAGTTCTTTTGGGGCTACTTCATTTTGGGGGGATCTGTGGTCTCTTTCTTCCTCTCTTCTGGGGGGGTTATTTCATGTATCTTTGTGATGGATGGTGTCCTTGGGGGGTCCTATGGAGTCCTCCATATTTCATCACTTAGTTGCTCTTTGCATTCTATTTTGGGGAAGATTTTTGTTCTCACTGGGTTTTCTCCTTTACCCCATTTAGTTTAGTTTTCATTGCATTTGTACTTGGGTACCTAATCGGGCCTTTGTTGGTGGGACCCATCTTTACTTTCATGCATCTTTTTTATAGTGTTTTAGCTACTCCCTAAGTTCATCTTAAGGGGGGTGTTAGAGTAATAAGTTATTTCACTTAATTAATTTAATCATATTGGTTAATTAATTAAGTCACTTATTCCTTTAGGTTGCTTAAGCTAAACTTAGGCACATTAATAATTATTTATTAATTATTAAGTGTGCACACTAGGGTTTCCTAATTTTAGGTTTTCTTGATCTCCTCATAAGGATTGATCACATTGTAATTATCAGATTATTCAATAATCATATTTTGGTTTTAGCTTGCACATATTTTCTCTGAGGGTTTACAGAACATCCTCTTGTTTGTTCTGGATATTTTTTGCATGTGATAGGTGATTCTTGGGGACTGTGAGTTGAGTTTTATCAACTTCTACACAATATTTCAAACTATTATTTTCAAATATACAGTAGTATTTACCTATCAGAGGTTTTTTATATTTATTTGGCGACTTCATTTATTCTGGTTATATGTAGATATGTTCGAGAACCACATGAGAAGAATTCAAAACAAGAGGAATTTCTTAGCCTTTTGAGTACCTACAACTTTCATCTCCCAAGAGAAAAGGCAGAAAAAAATGGAGACTGAGCAGATCAAGATCATGATCAACACTGAGGTCTCATTCTACACCTTCCTATCTTAGGCCTTCAAGTTTTGTACTCGTATTTCTAGTTGTTTTTCATGTGCCAATTTTACAAGTACCAAATCTGAGAGTCCAAGAAGCTCCAATGGCCAAAGCACATGAATTTGTACCATTCAATGGGGCAGCCCATTGAATTTGGCTCAACACAATGACATATTGATGGTTGCCCTAAAAATTCTACCTATTTTCGCTGGTGAGGATCAAACTATGCCAATAGAACACATAATGGATGTAGCTTCACTATGTGGAGTTCATCATGTAACACAAGAGAACATGGTGTTGAGGATTTTAGCAACATCATTCAAAGGAAAAGCACTTCAGTGATTTAGAGGTTTACCTGCTAATACTATTGCAACATGGGATGATTTGGGAGATAAGTTAAGCAAGAAATTTTTTGATAAATCTAATCACCTATCTCTAGTTGAACAAATGACGACTATTAAGAGATAACCACAAGAATAGATGATAGATTCCAACTTATTTTTTCAAAGAACTTGGAACAAAATTCTAGAAAAAATAAGACCTTCACCAAATCATGCTTTCCTATATTATATTAGAGTAATAAATAGTGATATTGTTGTTATGATCCAATCTATGGGTGGAGTAACACTGCCAGTGGCCTATGATATAGCTATTAGAGCTAAGAATAACCTCATTCAGGCTGGTAAAATAGCACACGGACCTCCTATTCCTATTTTCCCTGATATTCAGTCATTGATGCCAATTCAAATACCTCCTATAACCCCATTACCTTTTGTTCCAGACTTATGCTTTTAAGCAATCGTTCAAAACAATGTTGTTCTAGAAAATTCAAAATTGTAGGAGCTTAGAGGAGCCCAACATGAAATTAGAGGTACCTAACAAGAAATGGCCAAATTCTTCCAAACAATTAGCAAAGACTTAGTGAGCCTCAAGAATCAGCAAGGCTAGAAATATAGACCTTATCAAGCACCCTTTCAAGAAAATAGACCACCTTATTAGGTTGACTACCAAGGATAGAGGAAAAAATTTAATACTAGGCCTAATCAACCATATAATCAAAATGTTACCAACTCTTCTAAAGAGCTTGTACCTGTGAAAAACAATTTAGCACAAGATTATGTGTGGTGCTACCCCTTTAATCAAGCTACCTATATGAATGGGGTGATTAATCAGGGTCTTATGGTGGAGAACAGTTTTGTTGCTTCTGAGAAAAAAGCAAAGGAGAACAATGGTCAGCAAGATGATCAAACACAATAGAATGATCTTGATGTTGCCATGATGAACTAGAAAGGAAGTGAATTTTGTGGAGTTAATCATGCACAAGGGTATAATTAGTCATCTACCTCCATTGCAGCCAATACGAGGTCAAAAAAGAGAGTTGTTGACCTAAGATAGCAAGTTGTTTCTAGCGAACAAAAAGTAGAAAAAGATTAAAAAACAAGTTGTTCCACAAAAAAATCAAACTTCTATAGCCCAACAAGGGCAAGTTCAACCTTCTACAACCTATAATGTTCAAATTTTACCAAGAGGACAAGTTGTAGTAGATAAGGAACAACAAAATACTCAATCTCGGCCTCAAACAACACAAGCAGAGCTTGTTGTTCCAAAAGTGCAGCAAAAGGGTAGTACCTACATTCAATATTGTTGACCATATGAGGAAATTCATAGTTATCATGACCATGTTAGATGCTTCACATCTTCTTGGGAAGAAATAAAGCTTGTAAGAGGCTTTGGCTAAGATTTCCATTTTTGATGAGTCTAATAAGGAGCAGCCTAGAGTTCTTGCAAATAGTCCAAAGGGCAAGAAAGAATGGACAACTCAAGAGGTAAAGCCACCACCTTTTTATGTCAGTCTGATTATTGGTGATAGTATAGTGCATAACTACATGATAGACTTGAGAGAAAGTAGCTCCATTATGCCTAAAAAACTAGTAGATAAGTTAGGACTGATTTATGTACCATTGTCAAAAGCGATAGTCCAATTAGATGGTACAACCATTAAGTCTATTGGAGTGATTAAAGGTATGACTCTTACTCTGCATGCTTTTTTGAATTTTTTAATTTCACTAGACATTTATATCATTGATTTTCCTCCTTACTTTTCCATTCGCCTTTCTAGAGATTTTACAACAAAGTTAGGTGGGTATTTGTCATCATATTGGTCACACATGTTTTTCAGGACTAGATATGGTACTAGAGTAACTGTCAAATCAGAACCATAGGCTAAGGACCATATTGAGCCTTATGTTGCAAACCTAGCTTTCCATGACTAGGAGGATCAACCTATGACCCTTGACCCCACCGTACCTATAGAGGGCATACCCAACATAAATTTAGATGAGTGGGTAGCCGAGAATCATGAGTTTGATCCATTCAGTCACATGGATGAAGTAGGTTTAGGCATTTATATGATTTGGGAGCTTGATGTGATTATCCAAAATTTGGTCAAAGATTAAAAATAGCTAGAACAACAGAGTAATCAGCTTTGGAAGTTATATTTCAATGGCTCGAGAAGTAAAGTAGGTGTTGGTGGAGGAGCCATGCTAATTTCACCTGATGGAGAGAGGTATTATTCAGCACTTCACTTTGCCTTTAGCTGCTCAAATAATATAGCTGAGTACAAAGTGTTAATTCATGGCTTAGAGTGGGCTAGAAAGAAAGGTATCAAATGTCTGAAAGTATTCGGTGATTTTGAGCTGATAAAAAATCAGGTAAGAAACCTGAATGTAACTAAAAATTATTTTCTAAAGCTATGTAATCATAGAACTTGGGATTTAATAGAAGAATTTGATGCTTTTATTTTTTTGTTTATTCCTCAAAGTCTAAATAAAGAGGTAGATAAACTTGTTGCCATAGGTTCACACTATGACTTACTAATTGATATACATAATATTGAGGTACACCAATATGTAAAGGTGGTAGTAAGACCATATGTGCATGGTAATAACATTAGTTTGTAGGTTTTTGACAGTAATGAGCAAATTATTAGTTTTTTGATGGAAGAACAAAAAACTTCTGTTGGAAACCAACAAAAGCTTAAGCAACAATATGCTAGCCAGATTCTGCAATTAAATTCCAATAAGCTTTCTAAGGGATTGGTGACCCTTGAATCAATTTTTAACACTGATGATCAGGCTAGAAAAAAAAAATCCAACATCACAGTGAAACATGAGCATTATGAGCCAATTGAAATATTCAAAGATAAGCTTCTCAAGCTTTGCAAAGTCTATACAAATGAAGAACAACAAGCCTTTATTTTTCTTTTCCAAGAATTTAGTGATGTATTTGATTGGGAGTATGGAGATCTTAAGGGTTTTAACCCTAAATTAGCTCAACACACCATTAAGTTGGAACCCAACATGAAACCAATGAGATAGAAGAAAAGGCCCCTATATCCCAAGTTGGAGCACCTCATGAAGATATAATTGAAAAAGTTGATTGAAGGTAGTATTATCTTTCTGATAAAGCACACCTCTTGGGTTTCAAACTTGGTGCCTATTAGGAAAAATAACAAAGAGATAAGGCTATATGTGGATTTCCATGATCTAAATAGAGCTTCACTCAAATATCACTACTATCCACTACCTTGAATGGAGCAAATATTCTTAGGTTATTTCAAGTTCAAAAAGGTTCTCATTATTGGATGGTTATTCAGGGTATAACTAGATTTTTGTTAAAGAAGAAGATCAGTTCAAAACAGCCTTTACCACCAAGTGGGGTACTATGGCTTACAAAAAGATGCCCTTCAGTTTGTCCAATGTAGGGGTAACCTTTTAAAGGGCAATGAACATGGCCTTTCAAGGCCTGATTAATAGGTTTGTTCTTGTGTACTTAGATGATATAACTATACTTTCAAAGAAAGCTAACGAACACTTTACACATTTAAGGTAGATGTTTGAAAGATGCAAAGAGTACGAGGTGTCATTAAACCCCAAAAAGAGCATTTTTGCAATCCATGAAGGAAATATTTTGGGTCATATTGTTTCAAAGCACGATATCACCATTGACCCAAAAATAATCATAGTTATTCTAGATTTACCACTTCCTGCAAATAAGAAAGGTTTGTAGAGTTTCCTAGGCAAGATTAATTTCGTTAGGAGGTTCATTCCTAACATTGCAGCTTTATTGCAGCCACTTACAACCATGCTTAAAAATAATATTCCATTCAGTTGGACAAAGGAAGGTAAGTACAGTTTTTAAAAAATTAAAGAGGCACTTGCAGCAACCCCAACACTTATTAATCCAAATTTTGATAAATACTTCATATTATATGTGTTTGGAAGTGTTGATACAATTTTATCCATGCTCTATCAGCAAAATAAAGAAGGATTAGAGCAGCCTATGGCTTTCTTTAGTTAAGGTCTACACAATTATGAAGCTATATATTCATTTGTAGAGAAGCATGTATTAGTTGTAGTAAGAAGCCTTAAAAAATTTAGGCATATGCTGTCAAATAACAAAATACAGTTGTTGGTTGCTCACTCAACAGTTAAAGATTGTTTCCTCAAAAAAGATGTTAATGATAAGAGAGCAGGTTAGATCACAAAAGTGATGGAGTATGACATATAAATTAAGGTCACCAAGCTTGTTAGAGGAAAAGGCCTATGTGAACAGCTTGCTAGAAATATAGAAAACAATAGACTAGTTGATTAGCAAGCTAAAACAGTGCTCAACAACGAAGAACAAGTTGTTTTTCCAATTACATCAGCAAATTGGATAAATAAATGATCCACTACTTGCACACAGGTGACTATCTTGAAGGCTTGGACAAGTCAAAACAAAGGTATTATAGGCTTCAAGCCATCCCTTATGATGTATTGATGGAATTTTATATAAAAGGGATTTTCGTGGTGTTTTATTAAGATGTGTTAAAACAGAATAGATCGAGAAAGTTCTACAAGAGTTTCATGAGGGGCCCACTAGAGGCCATTTTGCACCGAGAACCACAACCCTGAAGACAATGAGGGGTGGGTATTACTGGCCGAACTTATTTAAAGATGCCCATGTTTGGGTCAAAAAATGTAACAAATGTGCAATGTTTGTAAGAAAGCAGAAGCTTTCAACTCTACCTCTACATCCAATTCAAGTGGAGAAACCTTTTGGAAAGTGGGGACTTGACTTCATTGGTCCCTTAAACCCACCTTCAAGTGTTGGGCATAAATGGATACTAACAACCACATATTACTTTACGAAGTGGACTGAAGTAGTTGCACTGAAGGAAGCAAATGAAACATCTATCTTGAATTTCTATCAAGATTTGGTTTCTAGGTTTGGTACACCAAATTCAATCATTTTAGATAATGATTTAGCATTCATAGGTTTAAATTTTTTAGATTGGTTAGTAAGCACAATATTTATCTAAATACTTCTTCAAACTATTACCCTCAAGATAATGGTAAAGCAAAGTCCACTAACAATAACTTGATTAAGATCATCAAGAAGACAATCTAGGACAATCAGAGAACCTAGCATGACAAGCTGAAAATAGCCCTTTGGGTTGATAGGGTTACACCTAAAAGAGAAACAAGTAATTCACCTTACATTCTAACTTATGGTAAAAAGGCTAAAATTCCTATCTCAGTTGAGCTGCCTACATTAAGTATGATCAAAGAACTGGATTTTCTTGATGAAGAACCTATGGAAATTAGGCTTGCACAACTAATGGAGCTGGAAGAAACAAGAAAAGAGGCATTAAGGAACCTATAGATTCATCAATCTCAGATGAAAAGTAAATTTGATAGAAAAGTAGTCCCAAGAGTTTTCAAAGAGGTAGATCTAGTATTTAAATGGGATGAACTCAATAGAAAACCTAGAAAATACACAAATTTTGATGCCATGTGGAATGGCCCATACATTATTATAGAATGCAAATAGAATAATGCATTCCATCTCTCAAAGTTGGATGGAGAGGTATTTCTAATCCTTGTCAATGGGATTCACCTCAAACAATGTTACTAAGAATCAAAATTTTGTAGATGTATATAGTAGAATAGAATTTTTTCTTTCAATAAGTGCTCATTGCACAATAGTTTCCTTTCAGTTTAGTTTTGTTTTCAAATAAGTGTAGATGTTGCACATTTTTCTAACTCCATCTTAAACAAAGTTATGCTAGTTTCTTTTAGATTTGTTTTCTGCTGAGTTACAGAGGTTCTCTGAGTCAAAAGGATGGAAAAAATAGACTCCATGCCCAATTTATATCAAGGCAATTGATCTAGCATGCTTAGCAAGAAAGCATTCAACAGAAATCACCAAAATGTTACCAAAATTTCTACCTTCAGCTTATTTTGGTAGAGTTGGAATTGTTTTCTATATCTAAGAGGAAAGGTACATTCATTTTATGTTGATAGTTCATTTGCAAATGAGGGATTTCAAATAATATTTAGTTTATTATGTCTAATTCACACAACATAGAAGATTCATCAAAATCACATAGTGTTGTATTTTATTCATTTTGAAATGAAGGAACATACAAGATTTCATAAACATTGTTGTTTCATGCTTAGAGGGGAAAAGAGCATTTAAAATTCCCACACAAGCTGTGGGAATGATTGAACCACATTGATAAAACATAAGAGCTAAGCTATTCAACTAAAGATAAGAATAGGAAAGCATATAATGAAACATTATATCCTTCATTGCTTGTTCAATGTTGTTGATATTCTATCTTCAGCTCTGTCATCATCTTCCCTCCTATCTTCAGTCCTTCATTCCCTAGGTTTAGGTGTACCTTCAAGATGTTAAAGAGGTTTGTTAGAGCTCAAGACATAAAGTTTCATCATATGTTATCAACAGTTTAATAATTTAAACCTATGAACTATCAATCTAATTCAGCCATATCAGAAGTGTACAAAGGAGAATCATAATCAAATCATCAAAGTGAAAGTGAAATCATCATCAGAAGGAATATTGAACTGCTTTTATCTAACATGTTTGTTCAATGTGTAGGTACGAGTATAATTATATCATTCAGATCAACAAGGATATCGTTGTATTGTCAATCAACAAGTATTATTCATAATTGTTATGTGTGGTGGAAAATATGGCTCGCACAAGGGTTGATCCCAACACATAACACTAATATAACAACAAACATATACAAAAATACAATTGATGAGACAGTGAACTTTGTTTATTGTATAAAGGCTAAAATGGAGAGAGACAATGTTTGTACTCAATGAAGTGAAAAATGGATAGAAGCATAGTTAGAAAAATATTTTGCATATATAATCATAAGTATAGTGCATAATACAAGCTTGAAAGAGACTAAATTTATGTTGACAAAAGAAAATGGAGTTATCATAAGTGTCATAACTGAGCATAACAACAAAAAATGGAGTCACAGTGAGTGGTGAGTAATACTTTTAAATGATTATATCAAAACAGAAATATCAATGTATTTAATTATTGAAGCAAAATGGAGCACAAGATTCAAGCCTTTATTTCAGCAATGTGACATATTCAAATGCTCTAAAAAAGACACTCATTAAGGAGAGATTACATTTGTACCTTTGAAAGGAAGTTTCATTTTGATGCACACTTTTCAACAAAGAATAAATTAAATTTAACATTGGTAGAGTTTCATTATGCTGAATATGTGAGAATAGAAATAATAAAGCTATAGTGCATATATTAAAAGAGGTGTTGTTTTACACATTTTCAAATGAACTTAAATCTATAGTGGTGGAGTCACAAGTACTTAATGAAAAGTGAAGTATAGTTACAACCATATAAGATTCCAAAGCAAAGTAGGCTTTTCTCAAAGCAAAAAACAACAAGATATGATGGAGACTATCTTTAGCAATAACAACCATATGTTTTTTTTTTAAGCTTTCATACAAAAATTTGATAAAAAATTTCAAACAATGAAAATTCATATAGAGTTGTTTATCATACTATCCATGGAGTTCACAAGATAAGGAGGTTTTTGTCTTATTTCATATTCAGAAATCATAGAGAATACATTAAGGTTGAGTCAACATATGAAAAGATTTCAAGAATGAAGAGCAGGCCACAACATCAAAATATGGAGAGGTTTCAAATGTTTGCACAACAGAGATAGTCTTGGCCTAGTGTTTCAAAAAACCCTTGATATGCAAAAATGTGAATAGTATTTTATTTCAAATGAAGTTTCAAGGAGATGCACAATAGGAGAAACTAGAATCAAGACCACAGGAAAAGGCCATATGTTGTGTGAAAAAGACTGTCTATAAGAGAGATGTGGAGCTCAAACAGAAACCCGAATATATTGATTCTGAGGCTCAGAGCCAGAACATTTTAAGCATGAAATAGTGAGGTTTTTCCACAAAAATACTTGGTCAAGGAATGGTTAACAGGCATTAAGAAGCAGCATTCCAAAAGCTCAAAATGGAGGCTTCCATGGTGGCCCAAGGTGGAGGAAATGTCGAAAGAGGAAGACAACAAAAAAAATGAATTAGAGAAGCCAGAGTAGCTACAGCCAAGAGGCCAAGAATATGCCTTCGAAGTGAAAAATATTATTCAGATTGGAGTCTTCATTCTTACCTTTGCACTTCCTTAAAAATTCTTCATGAAAAATCTTTCTAAGCAGTTCGAATGATAAAATCCTGAACCTCAAGCCCTCACTCATGGCAGCCACAAAACATAGAGATGAAAGTAAATAAATGAAAATGCATCAGAATATATGGTAAGCCCACAGCATAAAAGCCCGAGAATACTTTCAAAATGGAGACCAATAACTAGATTTATGACTAAGGATAACTTTGCTTTTTCATGTACAAATATTAAATAATTTTGACAAAAGCAGCAAAAGAATCGTAAAAAATCAAACTTCAAACCCTAATGATGGTGGTTGTGCATAGAGAAAGGTCTTCCTCAAATTCAAATGCAAAATGAAATGAGAAATTAGGGCTTTAATGTTTTGTTTAGGGTTTCTTCCCATATGCCTATTTTGACTTGTGATTTTTATCACATCAAATTAAATTTAAAGTGCCTTTACTAATACTTCCTTAGCACTGTATTTTTCCTTAATGATTTTTATATTTTGTGAAATTCATATAAGCATTGACCCTTTCATTCCCTAGGCTGAAATTTTTCCATGCATTAGTCTTTCAAGACTTTAGAATAATAGTCATGTGATCATATGATCAAAGGAGTATTTTATGATTTTTGAAGAAAATAAAAAAAGCCTAAGTGAAGATATAGAGGTAATGAGAAGAAATTGTTGAAAATTGATCAACTCTAAGTCCATTTATGCAAAATGTGAAGATGTGGAGATAGAATTGAGTCTCTTCAAGTTAACTGATCATGCAAAAATGGAAAAGAGATGCAACAGAAGATCAAATCCACACAAGAAATGTAAAGGAGGTGGAACTGAAGCCAGAGGGAGTGATCTTGAGCATGCAAATCATGGATAGCTTTGGAGTTCAGTTCAATTATTGATCATCTAGATTCAGTTTAGTTGAATTTTGGTCAAATCAAGAGCCATTTCGAGTTACACTTTAGTTACATACAGTATGAGATAGAGTTTTGAGTTGTTTAAGCTCAAATTACAACATTGGTGGGCCCCATTTTTAGGAAATTTTGATTTTGCTCATGGATAGCTTTGGAGTTCACATATTTTTGACTTTAGTTATCTTGAAATCTCTTTTTGATCTCCTTCTCTTCTATCATTTGTATATATTGAGAAAAAAAATTCTCAGTTCTTGATTATTTTCCCTTTGCATTCTACAAAGAGAGATCTTGTAGCTCACATTTTTACATAGTTATTATTATGCAGCAAATTTTTATAGGTTACTTAAGGATGTCTTTTAGTAGATATTTCTTCATTGTTTCTTATTGAAATCAAGTGTTTACTTTCTCATATTAAGGTGTTTTTCTTCTGATAATGATTTAGATGTGAATTTAATGTGTTTTAAATCAGAAACCTTTAAGTTTAGATCTCATTAATGGATGCATGTACACAGAAGTAGATTTAATCATAGGTCATAGATCGTGCTACAATTTGTCTTTCCCTTTAGGTTGTGGAAATATTATTTTTCTTCATAAAGGATTGATTTGCAGTCCCTTTAGTGAAACACGTATGTGAATAAACTATTTAGTTTGAGATGTGGAAATAGATTGTATGAGAAATGGTTATGAATCTAATTGCATGCTTTATTATCATTTAGGTGCATCACCATAGTTTAAATTTCATTTTATGCATTCAATTCAAACCTTTCTTCCCTTTTCCATCAAAATTATAGTTAATCATTAGAAAATCATAAAGGAATTCGGCCTATAATCCAGAGGTCTACTTTCAACATAGGGTACCCACAACTTGAAAGTATTCCCATGTTATGTATGATTGCAAGGCATTTTTTCTTTCACACATGGGTGCAATCTTGTTGATAACAAACATATTATATGTTCAATTTGATCTCCATAAGGATAAAATTCTCTTAATTTCTTCTTTAAAGCATGAAATCCATTGGTAATATGTCCAAGTGTTTTATGATATGCACACTAAGACATGTTTGTACTTTTTCCTTTCTTATCTTTTGATTCATGAATTGGTGGAAATGTATTTTTTACTAGTTTGAGAAGTGTGTCTAAGGACCTTTCAATCTTAGTTATAGGATGTAGAAAAGGTAACTTCTTAAGAGAACCATGGAATTTGTGTTTCTTGGTTCATTGAATAATCGGTTGTTGTAGAGGTGGAGGATCTTAGTAACCAAGTTCTTTGGTATCGTCTAATGGTGTTTGTTCCAAGAGGGAGTGGCTCTCATCTTTATTTTTTATATCACATCCTTTTTCACTTAAGATTCTAAAACCTTAACCATAACTCTATTCCAAGTTAATAGGTGTGTTTGTAACTTTATTCTCATAAGATGAAGGAGAATTAGGTGGTATGTATTCTTTATGGTTGTTATCAATAGATTTTTCCATGCAAGTTGTGGTATGTCTTTTGATTCAATTTTTGGATGTAACAAAGAGAATGTTTCAAGTCATGGCATGGTAGGATTCTATTGGTATGGGGTAGTAGGCCATTGCATTGAGAGATAAAAGGTTGCATTATTCTCAAGGTTATGTAAGGAATTTGTATGAACTCATGCATTCTCTCTTCTTCTTTACCTAGGACATCAAAAATACTTGTAATAGGAGATGAAGTATCATGGATGTCATTATCATAGTTAGTCATTTCCAAAAACACAACTTGAAATATCAACCAAGCACTTCAAGGAAATCAAAACTTTATCAAAAAAAAAATTCATGATGATATGAGACTTTGAAATGTGTTTCAAATTGTTAATCCATAAGTGAATAACAATCGTACAACAACTTAGACAGAGGCTCCTAAGAGTATTTTGTCACAAAAAGTTGACCTATATATAGATAATAGGACAAAATCACCCAAGGGCATTTGAGTCATCAATAGGGGTTCTAAAGATTCAAGTTTCATTGGGTTTTGAATTGCTTAAGGATTCTTCTACTTGGAAATAGTTGTAACAATAAGTAATTTTCCTAATTTATGTCTATTTGATGCAAAATGCAAGTGTGAATGCTCTTCCTAGACTTGCTCATATATGAACAAACAAGTGATAATTAGTAAAGAAATAAGTATGAATTAAGCATTCCTTATGAAATTCATCTAAGCATAAGAACATGAAAACAAAGTAGGATATCAAATAAACTACTAATGAAACACTATTCTAATACTCAAACCAACATCCCATAGGGGGATTAGTGCTCCTTTGAGTGGAAAGAAGACCTTTCCTAACCCCTTGATAAGCTTGATGATGGATTTGTGATGAACAAAGTATGAAAAATGGCTATAATCTTGCTAAAATGGATGAAAAGGATGAAATGCTATGAACTCAAATGGCTATAGTAATAATGCATGAAGTTGTGTATCCTCATTGTGAGAATGATGCATCTATTTATAGAAGCCATGGATTGAAGAATGAAGAATGGGGAGAATGTGGGATTAAAAGATGGACCAATAGCATGGTGCCACTTGTCAACATGCTAATGAATCTTGGAGAAGATGTGTGAGCACATTTTGGGAGATAGGATGTGTAAGAAGAATAAATGCCAAGGTGGCTTGTGTAAGAGGAGGTGTAAGACCTATTTAAAGCCAAGGTGGCTTGTGTAAGAGAATGTGTAAGAGCTATTTAAAGCCAAGGTGGCTTGTGTGTAAGAGATCCTTAATGCCAAGGTGACTCGAGAAAGAGGACAAAAGTCCTTTGGGAGGGAAAAGTCAAATGGGTGGAATATTCTAAGAATATGCCATTTTGAAAGAAAATAAGGTAATTAATAAATCACATAAATTGATTTACATGTGCAACTTGGTTAGTTGACCAAGGTTGACTTACCCTAGCGTAGAGTTAAAAGCTAGAGGAATGGCGGATTAGTGTTAGCAGTTAATTAATTTAAGATTAATTAACTTAGATGAAATTAGTTGATTTGTGACAATTGATTTAAATGTTTTGGGTTTAACTAAATCAGATGAGAGGATATTGCAACATTAGGATTTTAATTGAATAAAATTGATTTATTTAATTAAAAGAAGAACATTAGGATTTTAATTAAATAAAATTGATTTATTTAATTAAAGGAAGAATATTAGGATTTTAATTAAATAAAATTGATTTATTTAATTAAAGGAAGAACATTAGGATTTTAATTAGATAAAATTGATTTATTTAATTAAAGGAAGAACCTTAGGAGATGATGAATAATTTGAAAAGGTCTATTATCTTATTTAAGGAGGAAATTCAATTAATTAAATAAAGATTATTCAATTAACTGATTAGTGTGGAAATGATTAAGGAAGAATCGGTGTTAGTAAAATAGGATCAAGTGCATGATATCGATCAGGATATTTTGAGTGTCTACATTTTTCCCCTCTTTGAAGCGATGTACTTGTTGTTTTGGTTCAAAGAATAATACTGGCGAGATCAAAAGTAAAAAAATATATGATTTTTCAGATGTCCCACTGCTACCCCACCGAGAAGAATTATGATGGTAGACTGCCCCCTCGAGAGATCGGACGAAAATTTGGATTTTTGGGGGATTTCTTGAGAAAAGATGACAAGGCTGCCCAAAGGGTCCAAAAAGGCTCCAAGATGCTAAAAATATGCCGAAACACAAAAAAAAATGTGAAAAAAGCCTTGGTTGGGCAAAAATGGTGTCGGGGATACAAAAATCTAGTTTGATGGTCAAATTGGGGAAAAAACCTTAATTTTCATGCTTAAATAGGCTTGGAGGGGTCACTTTCCATTCATTTGTGCATTCACACTTTAGAAATTCCAGCCATTTGAGCTCTGACCCTTCTATGAAATGGCACAACAAGTGCTTCCTTGACACATTTCTGAGTGAGTTTATGTGTTCCAGAGACCTCCAGGTGTAGGACCACTAGTATGTGACCCAAACCCAACTTTGAATTTTGGTTTTTCAATGCATTTATTACACGTCAAAGAGTCAAAAGTCCTCAACATCTCTATATAGCGATGCGCAAACACCTAGTCAGTGACACTAAAAGGTCAAATAGTTTCACTAGTGCAAATGGCAAACACAAATAATGACACTTTACCTAATTTGAGATTAGGGTTTGCCATTGTCAAAAGTTCAAAGGGTATGACTTATGTAAATGGTGATGCTATGGTCAATTTAGCATTTCAAAAGATTCCAACGTCGCTATTTGGATTTTTACAAATGGTGGCACTTTTGTAAACAACGACGCATTCATTGTTCTATGGTCAAAAACTCTAAATGGGGTCAGATCCTTTTATGAATTGACGTCATGCACTTTATGGGTGTAGGAGGTGATCTAGCTTATGTTTTTGCATGAGTATAGGCCCTCGGTTCTTAGCGAACTGGGCACTTTATCTAAGTTACAACAGGAGAATTTGGGGGAGTTCGGTCTCTGGTACATAGCATATGTGCCCATTGTCCAGACCCATCTAGCAATGATGGCTATGTTGTGTGAGAGATGAAATAGCAAGACCTCATCCTTTCACCTTTCGATTGGTGAGGTGACCATGACATTACAGGACGCATGGTAGATCCTGTGATTGTCGATACATGGCGATCATGTGATTTATGATATAGATGTTGATGTCGATGCATGTCATGATGTCATGGGGTTTGAGGACCTTATACGGACTGAGGTCCAGATTGATTTGGAGTTTTACAAAGCTCAAGTGCCACTTTTTCAGGCTAATAATTGCTTTTATTATATCTAGGTAGTGGCTCTAGATCGACGGGGCAGATTTTTTAGTCTAGGATGGGGTTTAGCATGGGAGAGGATGCTAAGGTAGAGGACCCTATTTGTTTAGGGACTAGTGATGTTGGCCTCATTATACCATGATTTACATGATTTTTCATACTATGATGGTCGAACGATCAGCACTGGGGTGGCATTGCTACATATTTGGGCTTGGGAGCATATTCTCATGCTCTGACCAATTGTCACCTTGGTTGATACAGAGCCTGATGATCCCCTGGTTTGGATATATGGTGGCAGGATTACCTTGTGGCATACCAAATAGCTTGGTCTTCCCTACTGGCGTCACATCATAGATGATCTGATTGTATTCACCTAGCAACTATGGTTATAGATATCAGCTTGGTATGATGATGTACAATAGTTGTTCTATGCCCAATAGACCTGATGGATGCAGGGGAGAGAGCACATGATTATAGAGCGTTATCTTCTGGAAAGGGTGGCCCACCAATTTGGGAGATCGACTTAATGATGGATACACTGCCATTTTTACCAGATCAGCCTGAGATACTTCATGGGGGCAGATGATCTTAGTGTCTGATGCAGTTGATTTCTTTCGCTAGTTGGTTGCTAGTCCATGGGCCTATAGTCAGGGGCCAACAGATCTAGGGACTATATAAGCCTATACTGAGTGGTTCAAACCTCCACTATGGCTGACAGATCTAGTAGTAGCACTTCCATAGGGGATGCCTCAGGGGAGGAGTGCTCAGAGAGCATAGGTAGGACCAGGTGGACAGGATCCTAAAGCACTGCCTAGAGATGGGCAGCTAGATCAGTAGTAGGATCAACCTCCACAGTAGCCATATCAGCCACAAGATCTGCAGATACAATAGTTGCAAGCACGGGTATAGGGATTATAGGCACAACTATAGGCAGTTATAGGTGAGCGATACCAGGCCTGCCAATAGGTTCAGGTTGTTATATTTAGAGAGAGATTAGGTCAGGTAGTAGGTCTAGGACCTTACTATCAAGAGGGATCATGAGCACCAGCAGAGATAGGCCACAAAGCTACAGTTGGCTTAGGAGGTAGGCTATAGACAATAGTTAGAGAGCATGGCCACCTCATCCCAAGGGAGGACTATATTGGAACGGATGTACCATGAGGTTGTTTGGGAGGCCGATTATTACAAGTTTCACTATTGTCAGGTTATGGCAACAACTCTTTGATAGCCAAACTATTCTTAGCAAACAGGGGCTCGACGAACAGATGATCAACCAGAGAGGTAGGTAGGCAAGGGGAGCAGCCATCAGGGCTAGCATTTTTTTGATATACACACAGGATTTTTTTTTTATAGCCCTATGGGCTTTCTATTGTGATTGATGTACATACACTTGAGTCAAATTTTGTACCATGATAGTTATCATTTTTTGATATATATATGATACGGGTTCGATTGATTTATGATGTGATATGTTCACTTTATTTATGCCTCATGTATGGATGCATTTGATGTTTTACATATATGCAATGTGATTCTATATGGATGTGATGTATAACCTTTATTTCATGAGATGTTATGTGATGGATGATTATGATATGCAGATGTTCATGGATGTAAATGTTATGGATGCATTTATTTTTCTGTATATTTTCTATGCACTTTTATGATGATGTATGCAGTATAGATATATGGATGAAAATGTTTATGGGTGTAAATGATTTATAAGATACTTAGAATAAAAAATATATGTTATGTCCTAAATGATAATGCCAAATGGATGATGTGATATGTTATGATCTATGAGATGTATGTGATGTTATGGCATAATATGTTTTGATATGTGAATATTATGGATGCATTTCCTTTTGTGAATGATGTGAATGATGTGAATGCAATGTTTTATATATTTTCCATGTATGTTTTATGATGATGATGTATGGATATATGGATGTGAATGCTTATGATATGCAATGATTTAAGATACTCAAAATAACAAATCTATATTATTCTTTGTAACTTGAATGATACTATATAGAATGTATGGTGTGATATGTAATGACTATGTGAATGGATTCTTTATGCTTTGAATATGAGATGTATGTATGTTGACGGTATGTGGATGCGGGATGAATGCATAGGTGATGTTTTGGTTGACTGTCATTATACCATGTTAGCACAAAGAGAAGAAAGAAGAAATAAGATGATGAAAAAAGGATCCAAAGATTTTATGATCTGTCGAGACTTTATTAGAGATAATGACGAAGATGATGATATTTTTCTTATCAGAGATTGGGGTCATAAAAGAACTTTCTTTCCTTATGTTTGATAACACACCTAGATATGATGCATCAAGGTATAGACAACTAGGATGATGTTGTATCTAGTGAGATGAACTTTGACTCAAAAATCAGATAGGAGTATTCTTGTTTACACCTGACATACAAAAACCTTACTAGGATGTACTTTAGACATTTCGAACATCTCGAACCAAAACACAGAGAGGCAGAACCTAACAATGTAATAGCCAACAAGTTGTCGAAAATACCTTCCATACACACCTAATAAAGAAAGTATTCACCAAGGTTATATTACAAGAATATCCAACAAGCACAACAAATAAAAGACAAATATCAATGCCCCATTCCTTTCTTTCTAAATCATTTGATTGGACATCATAGAGAGTTCATTAGAATGGGCGTAATAAGATAAATCACAAGAAAAGATCAAGTAAACAAATAAGATAATGTTCGTCATACCGCTAGCCAAGACTAAACTACGGTGATGCCTGATGTTGATGTCCATTGTAGGAAGTATGCATCCTAGGACATGATGTAATTAGATGATGATGAGATTGACTGGATGATGGACTAGTGATACCAAGAGTTGACCAACCTATTTACCTACTGACCTAGACCTAAGACCCTGACATTGGAGTGCACACTTTTAACTGCTAATCTTGTTTCTGATTGTTTTACCAAATGATGAAGGTGACAATTGATTTATTATGAGTGGATGCTTATTATAGGTGAATGTTGAAATGGGAATGCATTTTGTTGGGGTTTTTTGAATGTTTTTGGTATTTTTCAATATTTTGAGGCTATTTTTGGGTTTTTTCGAGATTGTTTTACAAATGTTTTGATTTTCAAATTTTCATAATGTTTTGGTATCTTCTAATATTTTGACCAAGAACCTAACCTAAAGACCTATCCTAGGGGCCTTGAAGGCTAATCAAAGATTGGCCTTTCCTATGTTATGCACGTAGAGACCACATAGTTCAACTGACATAAACTTGGTTATTGATGAGTTATGAGCAAATTAATTTATAGTTTATTATGGACTCCTAAAGGACTAACCTGATGTGTCTTAGAGGCACATCGATGATGGCCTTGCCTATGTCCATGCTCAGAGACCCATAGTTTGGCTGACACAAACTCGGTTATTGATGAGATATGAACAAATGAATTTCCATTTTATTATGATGGAATCCTAAAGGATCGACCTAATGTGTCTTGGGGTACATCAATGATGGCCTTGCCTACGTTCATGCTCATAGACCCGTAGTTTGACAAGACGACTCTATTTTTTTGACTTTTGACCTATTTTTGGATTTTTGATATGGTTTGGATGTTTTTGGATTTTTTAATTTTAAGGAAGACTTCAAGAATATACATGAATCCAATCCAAATGTGGGTAAAATAACATGCCCCCAGTGTGATGCAATAGACTACTCTAATTTAGGCAAGACAAACTGACCTTAGGAATGTGCCAAGTAGTACTAGGGTGGAACACGATACAAACATAGGATCAAGCTATGGTGCAGACACAGATGGGTGAATGGAAGGGTTAATGGAGTAGGATGGGTGATGTGGAATCAACCGTAGAGATCATGGTGGATGGAAAGTGCTTTATTTACAAGGCACCTATTTTTTAGGTTTTTACCAAGGTACTTGCCCAAAGTGCCACAAAAGTGGTTTTCACTAGAGGACAATTTTTATCTTTATTTTTTTCAATCCTTTTTCTGATTTTTTTTAATTTTTTGATTTTTGATTTTTTTGATTTTTTTGATTTTATGGATTTATACCTTGCAAGCTTAGGCGTAAAACTTTTTAAGATGGGATTTTTTTATAGGCTCCTGCAGACGCTCGCCCTCAAGTGTTAATAGTTGATATGCTCTTCATTTGTAGCTTGTGGTGACGATGAAAGGTCCCAACTAGTTGGGTTTAAACTTTCCCTTGCTATCTGGATTTGACACATTTTTATTGGTTTTATTTCATTACAAGCTCACCAACTTGAAAGGATTGATTCCAGATCTTCTTATTATAGCTCCTCTTCAAACAGTTTTGGTAGAATTGTAGGTGGTTTAAAGCATTCAGGCATCGCTCATCCAATAGTTTCAGCTCCTTTAATCGTGATACCCAATATTCTTCATCAGTGATGAGGTTTTGTAGTGATATTCTTAGGGATGGGAGCTTGATCTCGATGGGGATAATGGCTTTTGATCCATAGACTAGGGAGAATAGGGTTGTACCTATTGGTGTGCAGATACTTGTTTGGTAAACCTATAGGGAGGGGTTCAATTGTAAGTGCCAGTCACGACCGGCTTCATTGACCATCTTTTTGAGGATTCTTAAGATGTTTTTATTTGTAGCTTCAGCTTGGTCAATATCGTGAGGGTAGTATGGAGTAGAAAATCAATGTTGGATATTGAATTTCTAGCATAGATCTCGAACATCCTAGTTTTTAAAAGGTATCCCATTATCTAAGATAATGGCTTGTGCGACACCATATTGGACTATGAGGTAATTCAGGATGAACTTAGCAATCTTCTTTCCAGTGATATAGGTCATAATAATAGCCTCTACCCACTTTGTGAAGTATTTTGTAGTAGTGATAATAAACTTGTGTCCATTAGATGAGGTGGGGATTATTTTTCCAATAAAATCAAGCCCCCATTGCGAGAAGGGACAAGGTGTTACAATCGGGTGGAGCTCTTTAGTTGGTGCATTGATGATGTCCCCATGTTGTTGAAATTGCAAGAACTTTTCAACATATTCCTAAGCTTCCTTCTCCATTTCTGGCCAATAGTACCTTATTCTCAGTAGATTCTTGGTCAAGTTCATACCATTCGAACATGAACCACAAACACCATCGTGTACCTTAGTTAAAGCATTCAAATCTTCCTCAATAGTTAGGCATCGTAAAAGGGTTCCCTTAATACTCCTATGGTATAGAGTGTCGCCTAAGATAACAAAGTGGGATGACTTCTTGACAAAGTCTCTTTTAAGGTTCAGAGTGATATCGACTAGGAGGAAACCTATTCTTAGGTAGGTGTGTATGTCATGATACCATGGGTTACTGGGACCAGCAATTTCACACACAAATTTAGACTCTGGTACCTCAAAATTTGTTACAAGAATCTTCTCTACCAATAATTCATGTTTAAGGACATTGCATGGGATGTCCAACAATGATCCAATTTTTTCCATGGAATCTGTTACTTTATTGTTTACTCTTGGTATTTGTTCAAACGTGATGTCAATGAAGAATTACTTGAGGTCTTCCACCAGTTTCTTGCATGGGGTCAGTTTTTCATCCTTTATTTGGTACTCATTATTGACTTGGTTGATGATTAGCTGAGAGTCTTCATAAACTTTAAGAGCCATGATCTACCACTATACTATAATTTTGAGTCTAATCGCAAGGGCTTCATATTTGAAAATGTTGTTAGTGCAAGGGAAATATAACCTATAGAATTTAGGAATACAATCCCCTTGCGATGTGATGAAGAAAATGCCTGCTCCTGATCCATTTTGTGTATTTGACCCATCAAAATAAACTTTCCAATGATTTGCAAAGCTGAGGTTGAACATAGACTCATCTAAGAATTTTGAATAAGTGGGTTCTCTGAATAGATGGATACTTTTGCTAATTGATCAACAATCACTTGTCCCTTGATAGATTTTATTTCCACATATTCAATGTCGTATTTTGAGAGGTTCATGACCCACTTAGCCATTTTCCTTGTAATTGTTGCCTTGGAAAGTAAATACTTTAGTGGGTCTATTTTGGCAATGAGTTTAATTTGATGGGCTAACATGTAGTGCCTAAATTTATGTGAGGTAAACACTACTGCTAGGCAAGATTTTTCAATGAATGTATAATTTAACTCATTCCCTACCTATAGGAAATAGAAGGGTGGACAATTGAGAGGGGGCGTGAATCAGTTGTCACAAAATTTTAAACTTATTAAACCTATTAACCTTTATTATTAGATCTGATTAATAACAGTGAAAGCATGAATCAACAACACATCAAAAACACACATAACACTAAGATTTTTGTGTGGAAACCCTATTAGGGGAAAAACCAAGGTGGAGGTCAATCCACAAGTTATACCCTATTAAAATTATAAGAAGAATAAATAAGGAATGCACATTCATTCAAGAACACTACCTAGATCTCACTGCTCAAAGGAAGACTCACTATCTTACATAAAGTATTCGGATAAAATCCATCTGAAGAATTTGAACTGAGAAAGTAGTATTTTCTAATGCCTGAGTATAGTTCTGATTAAGCACATGAATACTTCTTCACTCTCTTTCACTCTTCTTTACACTCTACTCTACCTTCGAATGATCTGAACCTTTTTCACACATAGCATCCACACACTTCACACTCCACACACATCTCAAATGAAGAAAATATCACTTATATATATCCGCAACAAGAAATTGCATTGCTTCATGTTGGGTTCAACAAAATAATAGAATGAATGCAAATTGTCAACCCAAAACAATAAATATTATCAATGTGCATCAACCATGGTTGACCACAACATAGTAGAGACCCAAAACAATGTCCTCAAACACAAACCACCTTCAAAGATTCTTCCTTAAAGATCTACAACATGCTTCAATCACCTTGTCAGCCATGAACATGAAAATCATGAACATGCAAGAGAAAATATTGGATTGCAAACACAATGATCAATACAGAAATGAAACATAGATAGAACATGATCTAGAAACATCCATGAATACCACAGTAACATACACAATAACTCAGATTACCAGAATCACATTCTCTTCTTCCATGAACACTAGTTATAGTAGCAAAATTGTTGTCGGAACACAAAAACTTATAACTTACCCAAATCTTCATGTGCACCTCTGGAACTTTCGAAGTAGAAACTAGATAGGCTTGAGAATAAAACCTTTAATCTACAACATCTCACCATCAACATACTTAACTTTCCATCATAGTGATCTTCACTGCTTCACAGACAACCTATAAAATGTTATAATTTTCTCAATATCCTTGACATATATAGTCTTAAAGACATTAATGCTAATAGTGTTGACATAAATGACAACCACAAAATCCAAAAATCTCCCCCATTGGCATTGATGGAAACACATGATGAGAAAAACACACCATCAATGCAACTAACTCTTCTTCCAACAATCTCCCCTTTACACATTGCTCTTCTCTCCCTTAGTTCTCCAAGATTTTTTCACATTAATCTTCTCCCCCTTTGACATCAATGGAAAAGGTACACAAACTATGAACCACATATTTGAATCATCTAACTACCCCCCCTGAGTAGTAGCCACCACAACATCAATTTAAATCAAGATATGATTGTGAATGCATGGATTGATGCAAAGACTATGCATCTTAGTTCTAATTAGGAGGGGTAATCACCCCTAACTTCCCTCTGAGATACTCAAAATTATCCTTAGGAAAATGCTTAGTAAAGATGTCTACAATTTGTTCCTTAGTAGGCACATACTCTAGTATGACTTCCTTATCACTCACCTTATCTCTCAAAAAGTGGTACTTGATAGATATATGCTTGGTCTTTGAATGCAACACCGGATTCTTAGAAATTTTTATAGCACCTGAATTATCACATAATATGGCAATAGGTTCATCATGCACAACTCTTATATCTTTCAACATCTGCTTCATCCACAATACGTCAGTATAATTGTTAGCAGCAACAATATATTTTGCCTCTGTAGTAGACAAAGAAATGATATTTTGATTTTTACTTAACCATGAAATCAACTTCTTTCCCAAGAAAAATGTACAACCACTAGTAATTTTCCTATCATTCACATCTCCTGCCCAATCAACATCAGTAAACACACTTAAAGTAAGATCATCATCTTTAGGATACCATAGGCCAAAATCAATTGTTCCCTTCAAGTATCTGAGAATTCTCTTCACAGTAGTCACATGAGATTCCTTAGGATTGGCTTGAAATCTTACAACAATGCATACAAAATTCAGGATTTTAGGTCTAGTTTGAGTCAAATAAATCAATCCACCAATCATTAATCTATATCTAGTCTGATTTTCCTTCGAAGAATTATCATCTTATGTCAACTTACATCCAGTCACCATGGGTGTGCTGACTAAATTTGAATTTTCCATACCAAACTTCTTTAGCAGTTCTATCACATACTTGGATTGAGATATAAAGATTCCTTTATCTAACTGAGTAATTTTCAATCCCAAAAATAATTTCAACTCTCCAATCATTGACATCTCAAACTCATTTTGCATCTCATTAGAAAAATTCATGCACAAACTATCATCGACAAATACTTCCAGAAAAAATATTTATCATCATCAATCTTGAAATACAGATTACTATCAATAGTACCTTTGTTAAATCCAAGCTTTTAAAATATTTATCCAATCTAGCATACCAAACTCTAGGGGCTTGCATGAGTCCATACAATTATTTCTTAAACTAAAAAACCATATCTCCATGATCAGTCAACTGAAACCCATCAGGTTGCTCAATATACACCTCTTCCTCTAATTCACCATTTAGAAAAGCTAACTTGACATCCATTTGATAAAATTTGTATTTTTTGTAAGCAACATAAGCAAGAAATAGTCTCACATATTCAATTCTAGCAACAATTGAAAAAGTTTCTTCAAATTCAATTCCTTCCATCTGAGAGTATCCTTTGCATACCAATCTTGCTTTGTTTCTGATAACTTCACCTTGTTCATTCAGTTTATTTCTAAAGACCCATTTAGTTCCAATTACATTTTTTTCTTTAGGTCTGGGAACAAGAATACATGTATTATTCTTCTTAATTTGTTGTAGTTCTTCTTTCATTGCTTCAATCCAATGTTCATCTTTGCATGCTTCATTGACATTACTTGGCTCATCCTTTGAAATTAAATAGTATTCTTCTACAATTCTTCTAGTTTGGACACCTTTGTTCTTATCTCGTATAATCTGATTTTTTGAATGATTTAATCTCACATACCTTGGAGTCTTAGAGTGTTCTTGAATTTTAGGATCTTGTGATCTTTCTTCTATGCTTTCACTAGTCTCTCCTTCTTGATCTTCTTGATTCACCAGAATGATTTGAACTTGATTTGAATTTTGACTCTTGTTTGTACTATCATTTTAATCATCAAAATCATATCCACAGGTTCTGGATGGTCTAATAATATCTTCATCAACCTTAACATTTTCACTTTCAACCATTTTCTTCAATCTCTTGTTGTAGCACTAGTAGGCCTTACTCTTAGTAGAATAAACAAGAAATATTCTTTCATCACTTCTAGCATCAAACTTTCCTATATCTTCATCTCTTCTGATATACCATTTAATCCCAAATATTTTGAAATATCTAATAGTAGGCTTATGACCAAACCATAGCTCAAAAGGAGTCTTACCAGTATTACCTTCGGTTTATACCCAATTGAGGATATAAATAGTAGTACTCACAACTTCTCTCTAATAGATACGAGGGACATTTCCTTCCAACATCATAGTTCTAGCAGCATCTTGAATTGTCCTATTCTTCCTTTCCACAACTCCATTTTTTTGAGGGGTCTGTAGTGCAAATAATTGTCTCTTTATCCCATGTTCTTCACAAAAATAATTAAACTCACTGGAAGTGAATTCACCACCTCTATCTAGTCTCAGACACTTAATCTTCAGACCTATCTTTGTCTCAACCATAGCCTTAAAGATCTTGAATTTTTCTAGAGCTTCAAATTTCTCCCTTAAGAAAGTAACCCACATCATCCTAGAGTAATCATCTATAAGCAGCATGAAGTACCTATAACCTTGTAGACTTTTGATTCTAGTAGGACCACACAAGTCAGTATGCACAAGCTCCAACAATTCATTTGAATAATGATGTTTGCTCTGAAATGAAATTCTAGTTTGTTTTCCTAACTAACATTCCTTGAATATGGTATTAGTAGGCTTCACTAACTTAGGAAGATCTCTCACAGCCTATGAGGAACTTATCTTGATATTATTGTCAAAGTTTACATGACACATTCTTCTATGCCATAACCAACTTTCATCAACTTGAGAAATCAGACAAATTTTACTAGCAGCATTCAGATGAAAGGTTTTACCTTTTGTTTTAGTACCTAAAGCAATCACATTTCCAAAACCTCCCATTATGCTACACTTTCCATCTTTGAATTGAAGATTGTATCCCTTATCAACCATTTTCCCAACACTCGGAATATTATGCTTCAAATATTCAACATATAGAACATCATCAGTATTATGCTTACCATCAAAACAAATACATCCTCTTCCACTGATTATACCACCATTTTTATCACCAAATATTATAACACCGCCATCATACTTTTCCAGGCTTACAAATTTACTTTTATCACATTTCATGTGATGTGAACATCCACTGTCAATTACACATTCATATTTTCTTCAACTCAAGCAACTAGAGCTTTCTCCACATTTGTACAACTAGAAGATTCAATACACACAGGATTATTTTCCTTGATAAAAATAAATACAAACTCATCTTCACTTGCATTCCCTTTTTCAGATTCATCATCTATCACACCTTCATCAGTAGCATAATAAAATTTATTTTGAAATTTAGGCTTGTAAGTTCTTGGCTTAGAAACTCTTTCTAAACACCTTGATGCAAAATGACCTATCTTATTGGAAGAAAAATAGTTTATAGGCTACTTTCCTTTATACTTACCTTCTCCTCTGGCTTCCCTTTTGACAATAAGTGCTTCAAGCTCATTTAGTTCTCTTTCTTCTTCTTCAATCTGTTTCATTTCTTCCTCATACCTGAATACCTTTATAAAAGAACTTTCACCTGGATCATATCTCTGCTTGTCTCTCTTGAAATTAGTGGCTTTAAATGTAGATTTCATCCTAGGAGGGGCATCACCAAATTCACTCAACTCAAAATCAGTAAGTTTACCAACCCAACATATCTTTGGTTACATTTGTCACAGCCTCGATCTCATCAACAGTTGTAGTTTTAACTTTGTATGTAGTAGGTACGGATCTAAGCACTTTAACAACAATCTCTGATTCATCTAACTGTCCACTAGCACATCTTATGCCATACACAAGTTTATTCACTCTTTGCATGAAAGTAGCAATATTTTCATCATCACCCATTTTCAACATTTCATATTTCCCTTTCAAACTTTGTATCTTAGCAATCTTTAAATTTACATCACCTTCATACAAGGTTTCCAACTTTTTCCAGATCTCATAAGCAGTCCTCAGCTCCATAACATTCATCATCTTAGAATCAGTCAAAGAACTCAACAATGCTTCCTTAGCTCTGATATTATATTCAGTATCCCTAATCTCAGCAATAGTAGTAGGACCATTCTGAGGAATAACATACCTATTACTTGTAATGTTCCAGTAGGATTCACCAATACATCTCAGATGACACTCCATTCGAGTCTTCCATAGAGAATAATTTGTTCCCTCAAATCTCAAACTATCCTTCTTGTATGTCGCCATCCCAGATCACCTCAAGTTTTTAAACTTCTTCCAAGGAACCTTCTCTGATTCAATTATTGGCAACACAAGGGAAGACAACTGAGAGGAATAAATAAGAAGTGCACATGCATTCAGGCACACTTCCTAGAGCTCACTACTCAAAGGAAGACTCATTATCTTATAGAAAACATTCAGATTAAATCCATCTGAAGAATTTGAACTGAGAAAGTAGCATTTGCTAATGCTTGAGTACAATTTTGGCTAAGCACATGAACACTTCTTCACTCTCTTTCACTCTTCTTCACACTCTGCTCTGCCTTCAAATGATCTAAACCTTTTTCACACATAGCACTTTCACACTTAACACTCCACACACATATCAAATGAAGAAACAATCACTTATATATATCCACAATAAGAAATTGCATTGCTTCATGTCGGCTTCAACAAAATAATAAAATGAATGCAAACTATCGGCCCAAAATAATGAAGATTATCAATGTGCATCAACCAAGGTTTGCCACATCATAGTAGAGACCCAAAATAATGTCCTCAAACATAAAACACCTTCAAAGATTCTTCCTCGAAGATCCACAACACGCTTTAATCACCTTGTTGGCCATGAACATGCAAGAGAAAATCTCAAATCGTGAGCACAATGATCAATGCAGATGTGCAACACAAATAGAACATGATCTAGAAACATCCTTGAACACCACAGTAACATACACAATAACTTAGATTACCAGAATCACATTCTCTTCTTCCATGAACACTAGTTACAATAGAAAAATAGCTGTTGAAACACATAAACTTATAACTTGCTCAAATCTTCATGCGCTCCTCTAAAAATTTCGAAGTAAAAACTAGATAGGCTTGAGAACAAACCCTTTAATCTGCAACATCTCACCATCAACATAGTGAACTTTCCATCACACTAGTCTTCACTACTTCACAAACAACCTATAACATATTTTCTTACAATTTTCTCAATATCCTCGACATATATAGTCTTAAAGACATTAATGCTAATAGTGTTGACATCAATGACAACCACATATCAGAAATACAACCATAGCATCCAACATTACCATGGTTCGGCTGATATAGTATATGGCTCTCTCCTTCTATGTCTCGTCATGTTGCTCTAATAGAGCCCCAAGTGCTACTAGTGTTGCCGATATGTACAAGATTAGTGGCATGAGTACTAGTGGAGTCAGCAAGTATTCTTTGATTTTGTTAAATTCTTGATCGCACTTCTCATCCCACTTGTATGCTACCCCCTTGTGGAGTCGATGAGAATAAGGGACAACCTTGTCTACCAACAATGTTATGAATCTATAGATGGATTGGAGTCTTCCTTGTAAATCCCTTAACTATTTCAAGGTCCTTGGAACCTCCATTTTGAGAATTTCTTTGACTTTGGCAGGGTCTATCTCGATCCCTCTCATTGATACTATATACCCTAGAATCTTTCCTAATTTATACACCAAAGACACATTTCTTAGGGTTGAGCCTTACCTTGTATTCCTCCAATCTATCAAATATGGAGCTTAGTTTTGCTATGTGATCTTGTCACTTTCTTGACCTAGCCAGTATGTCATCCACATAGTCCTCTACAAACTTGTGAATCATGTCATTAAAAATGAGTGGCATGGCCCTTTGATAGGTGGCTCCAGCTTTCTTCAACCCAAATGACATCATGTTCTAGTAGTATGTATCCCATGGATAGGTAAAGGTTGTTTTATGTTGATCATCTTACGCTATCATTTTCTGATTGAACCCCAAAAACCCATCCATTGATGACAATAATTCATGCTCGACTGTTTGATCGACAATCATGTCAATTTTTTGAAAGGGAAAATCATCCTTAGGGCATGCTTTGTTTAGGTTCTTGAAGTCAATGTAGATCTATATGCCCCTAGTGGGCTTAGTGATTGGTACCAAGTTTGAGACCCATTCAGGATAATCAATGGGCCTTATGAAGCCAACATCTAGAATTTTTTGCAACTCAAGTTTGACTAACAGTGTGATATGTGGATGCATCTTTCTTAGTTTCTACTTTGCTGGCTTGTCCTCTAGATATACTACAAGATGATGAACCACAACCTCTAGATCAAGTATTAGCATGTCAACATAGGTCCATCCAAATTTTACCTTTCTTTCTCTCTGAAATGTAGCTAGAAGTTCGTGTTCTTTAGTCAAAAGTGACTCTGCATAGAAGGTTATGTGTGGCATCTCTTCAGTCCCCAAGTTAGTGGGGTTACACTTCTCTACCAACATTGTTGATTTCTCCTTATGAATAGAACTAAAGGGAAGATTGAATCCCTCATCCTTTGGCACCTCAAAGAGGTTTTCACCATCAAATGCGTCCTTTTTTTTACTATTTTCAAGTCAGAAAGTGCCACAGTGTGATTTTCACTTAAAGACCTAGAGATTACTCTTAAATTTTCACTTTTTGTGACTGATGGATTCAATCGTTTCCCCATAGTATGCATGTGTGTCTAGCTCGATGTCAAATCCCACTTTGTGGTCTCCACATGGTATATTATCCCTAAGTCCCATGAATTTTGAGAGAGCCTCATCCTTTTTGAATGTGTCCAAAACTGGTGGTCCTTGTTGGTCATAGTCTATTAGTTGGGGATAAACTAGCTTTAATTCATGGGTTTGGTTGTTTGACTAAAAATACATAGTGGAAATCATGAACAGGGAAGAGTCGTCAAATATAATGGGTAGGTCAATGAGGAGATCCTTGTCACATACATTAGTTATATCAAAGGTATAGTTGTCTAGTGGGAGACTTGTGGATATTGGTAACCGAGGAGGAGCTTTGACTGTCTTAATAGGGGTACCTCTATAATGTATGATTATCTTCAGAGGGGTACATACAAGGCCAATATTATTTATGTGCTTCTCAAAAATTATGGGTTCTAATCAGTCGTTGCTATTTTTCCTGATACTTCCATTCTTATTGTAGCCCATGCCAAGCATTAACTATAGTCCTTTGTTATCATCGTTCATTGGAAGGGTGGGAAAGAGTCTTTCATCTTGGTATAGGAGACTTGAAATATCCTTTTCATCTACCACTTCTTGGCCTAGGTCCCCCCAACTTTTGAACCTAGAGGGGTCTACTTTGAAGGTTTGATATGGTGTGCCACTTGGTTGTGGCTATCCATGGGACCTAAGAGATTGAGGTAACTCTCATGTTATAATGGCACTTTTCTTCATCTTGTATTCTCCACATCCATTATCTTGGATAATGAATTTGATATCAGAGATGTTGGGAATGGAGGGTTTCTTTGTCCTAGAAGTGGAGGCTAGAGTGGATGGGTCTACATATGGAGTCGTAGGGCCTTCATCATTCTTGGGAACTTGTGGGATTTTGTATTATTTAGCTTCTATATTTTTGTAGTAGTATGGTGACCTCTTGATTTTGATAAGGGAACTTGACACATTGATGGAAGGTGGAGGCTACAACTTGCATCCCATGAATCCATGGAAACCCCAAGAGAATGTTATACGAAAGTTCAAAATCAAGAACTTGGCAAGTGGTTTCCATCATTGTGGGTCCTACTTGGATAGGGAGTTGGATGGTGCCTTGAGACACCATCTCTTGATCATCATATGTCTAGATGGTGATACCTTTTCCCTTTTCAATCATATATTCAGAGAATCCTATATTCTTTATTAGCTTCAAAGTACAAATATTCAAGCCTGCACCTCCATCCACCAAGACCTATTTGACCTTATTTTTATGGACAAATACTTTGAGATGAAGCACACGGTTATGAGATGGTTGGGTTGGAAGATCTTGTTTAGATAACGTAAGGAGATTTGGTGTGGTGATGTGTCTGACCATAGCTTCGAACTAGTTTGCATCCAAATCTGTGGGCACAAAAGATGCCACTAGTGCCTTTTCTAGGATTTCATTATGGGAAAGCAAGATTTTTAGCAACTCCATGATGGAGACCTAGGTGGGCATCTTCTTCAGCTATTCTAATAAATTTTAACCATTATCCAATGACTTTGAGTCTATAGGGGGTGCTCTAGCTTGCATGGATGGTCTAAGGATGGTGATTTTTTTGCCTCGTGTGGTGACTCCACACTTAGCTTTGGACCCTGTGATATTGATAACATCTACCCATTCATCTAAAGATATAACAACATGGTCATAAGCATTGTTGAGGTTGCCATAATTTTTTCCTTTTTCATTTTTGTTTGCTTTATTGTGATCCAAGATCAAATTCATGTATATTTTGAGGTCTTGATTTCTAGCTAGTTTCTCAATAGTGATAGACTTGTCATCAATAAAATCGAGGATCAATTTTTTGAGCCTCATGCAACTGGTTGTCATGTATCCCTTTATCTTGTGAAAATCACAAAGGTTCTTCTTGTTATACCATGGTGTTTTAACTTGAGGCTCTTGGTAATTTTCAATGACTGGGAACATGATTATGTTGGCTTCAATGAGTTGTTGCATGATAGATTCAATCAATTCCCCAAGCGGTGTGTACTTTTTCTTAGGGGATATTTGTTTCTAGTGGATGGTCCACCTTGATCATTGATGTTGCTAACTATTTGTGTGTTTTTTTCTATTGAGATGTGTGTCAGCCTCCTACAATAATTCAACAACTAAGTCTTCACAGCTATGATTCAGAGAATGGGCATCTAACCTGAATAGCTATTTCAATCATCATGAAGGTGCATTTAAATTGTCAACCTAGGGAGGTAAACTTGAAATGGGTCAACATTGTATGTGCACTAGGAATCCAAAGTAGTCATATTCATCATGCAGCTAAGAAAGACACAATGATGAAAGTAAATTTCTTGTAAGGAAATAACATAAGTGTTGAACATCAATCAACAACTATACTAAGCCGGAATGCATGACATAAATGAAAATCTGAGTGAACAAACATGAAACTACTCTGTCTACTTTGGCTACAGGAACAGTCATAGAATAGAATTCTAGTGGTTGTAGGAACAAACAATGCCAGATTCTTAACTAATTACCAAACAGAAAAAATCAACTAAACTAAGGTACGAGACAAAATACTCACCAAGTGGGCCCCCTTGGATGAGTATCCCCTAAAACTAATGTAAACTCAGATGCATAACTTATAACTTCATTTCATTCATTGAAAAACATGAGTACAATCAAGCAACATGATTGTATTACTGAAAAAATTAAGAGTGCAAGTACATTATTAAATTGAGCAACCTCTGATTCGAACCCCAAAAGGAGAATCAATGTCTTATTTATCTAACCACCTAGCAAGGTGGTCAAATCCAATAGATGTAGAGGATGCCGCATTAGGAAAAGCACATAAAGTGGAGAGTCGGCTACACATGCACACAAATTTTCAGGTATGCTTGCCTTAATGTGAATTTGGCATAGCAATAATGCCTATAACTGCTCAACAAAAATTAATACCATTACAAGGTGATTATAGTTTGATTTGAATGAGGAATCTTTTCATCATCGAGATTCTTTCCTCCATTAAATGACCACCTCATTGACCGGTATGGTGAATGTCTAGTTGACAGAATCTTCCCTAGCTGCAGGCTTCTAATTATATCTGCATGACAATATTAGTACGCACAATAACTGCATATCTGTAACTATCTCAAAGTTGCATTCATTAATCACATGCAAAATTAACACAGATGGTTCATATAGCATGTCAATATCATTAAAAGTTATGAAAATAAACTCATGTCCAAATTCTATGGCTTTAAGGAAATATTATAAAAAGGTCAACATCCAAGCATCAAATTCTATGACAATTGGAGCAAATGGATAACAAAATCTATCAATAATTAGACCATAAACTAGACTCATCACTCCCCCCAACCTAAGGTCTTGTTGGTCCTCTAGGAGAGGGAGAGTTGTGCTTCTGCTTGGTTAATGCTCTGAAATTTGTAAACTCCAACTGTCCTACATCAATTTATGTTGTGTCTGAATTAGGATCCCAATAGAACCCTTATTTTCTATCTAACCCGCTCTATCTCTATTTCTCTACAGCTATGTCATATCGGTAGTACCTGAATTTTGGCATAGGCCACTGTAGGATAGGTGGTTGAAAAGTCAATAGAATCCAAAATTTTCCCTTTTCCCTTCCAATCTGTATATATCTATCAAATCTCTTAAGTGTTGCAACATAGTTATGCATGGAATGAGGCTCAACTTGTTTCAAATCATTAGTTAGGTGGTTCCACCTTTGTGAAAGGTATCTCATTATATATTCCCCTATGGTTCTTGCTACATTCTCATATTCTTTATAAACTACCTCTCTCTCAAATAGGATCCTAGTGCCATAACTTGGTCAATAGAGAATTTTGTGCCAATCCTTAAAAATGTCTCTTGGATTTCTAGATTCAACCCTAATGGGCAGAGGAATGTTGGATTCAATTTTACTATAAGTCTTGTACGACTTTCCCCAAATTACTTCGTTCTGTATCCAGGACATGAATTCCCTAATTGGACATCTCCAACATACAATAGTGGATTCTAATCATGGTCTTGGGTCACAACTTAATTATGTAAATAAAATTCACACAAAAAAAAAAAATCATTTTAGGAGGAGCAATCCGCTAAGCATTGAAAAATTCAATAGGGGTCTCAATAGAGGGATTCAAACCTGAAACAATCCTTGATAGCTTAAAATAAAGATGATTCTCCTTCAAATATAGAGCATAGACCCTTGGAGGACCCCTGCACTCTAATATATGAGGTACTAAAGTTGTCATGTCATCCACCTTTTTCTTTAAGTAGCAATTTCTTCATTCTTATCCTCAATCTCCTCATCTCTCTTTTGAATTTCCTTCTTTAGCCTGTGTTTCTCTTCTTTCCATTCTTCTTCCCTCCTTTACACTTCTTTCCATAAGTTCATGACTATCTTTTGCATCAAATATCAGAGGGCTTGTGTATTCCTACCAAAAAAATTCATGGCAGTTTTACTTGTTCTTCATAGAGTACCAGCTACAGGGGTGTTGGTTGTTCTCCCAATTCTAGTTTTAGGGCCTCAAGTTCTTGTTCTTGCTCATGTTGTAGGAACTCTTGCTTTTGTTCTTACTATAGGAGCTCTACCTTATGTTCTTGTTGCAGGATCTCTAGCTTCTTCTCTTGTTGTAGGAGATCCTTATTTTCCTCATGCCCTCGACTTTCAACTTGTTATGCGATGTCAACAAGATCTTCTAGCATTAAGTTTGTTGCTTCCTCAAATATGTCTTTTTCCTTGACATTCACCTGCTCCATTTGAGCTTCTATATCCTCCAGTGATGTTTCTCTAGGTTTTGGGCTTCCCTCGGGAGATACACCAATGGCTGGCCCAGTTGGTCTTGATTTTCTAGGAGGATTTCTTTATTTTTCCTTTGTTGTAGGAAGACCAATGTCAACCTTCCATTTCTTTGAGCTTGGCACTTCTTTTTCTATCATTTTCTTTTTAAATTTTCCATTTATTATTTTTGTTTTCTTCTTTTGTTCCCTAGTTCTCATTAGGGTGCCAAGAGGGACATCATCATCAGAATCTGGAGAGGAACTTCCTTTTTCTAAATGTTCATCCTCAGAATAACTAATCTCTATGGTTTTCTCTATTGTAGGAGGGTTTACACTAGGGCTCTCTCTAGAAGTTGAGGCTCTAGGAGCGGCTTGAACATTGCTCACCCTCCTACTAACCCTATGAGGTTGAGGCAAAATCCTAGGTCACAAATTCCCTAGTTTAATTTGATCAATATTCAAGAATTATTCCCAAGATATATCAGACACATCATGCAGAGACTTCTCAACTAATAATTTGACCAAACAATGATGGGAAACAGAGTTTTCCCTACCTTTCTAGGTCCCAAACACCATGATTGAAATAAGGTGTTTTAGCACGTTGAGCACATTCATTCTTCTCCTATGCCTCATATGGTTCAGGAGTTTGAAATGCACGGAATGCAGATTTGACTGACGACCATCATAGGTAATATACTTCACAACATAAACAACTACCTTCTTCCATGGCTCAGGCATAGAAATTCTCTTAGCTCCTTGTTTGTCCACGCTCAATGGGGGGTCACCAAGTTCTATAAATTTTTCCATAGCCAACCTGGCATCTCTGGTAATAGGGTAATGTTCATCATCAGTAGACAACCCTGTACTTTCTACAATCCTTTCCTTAGTGGTCATGACCTCCAACCCTTTTACCGTGGCCTTTCCTTCAGACAGTGTCTGAGAAAATTCCAATGCAACATCTTCATCAAAACCATTCAACTTTAGGAAATAGTCTACCCATTCATAGTTTCTAAACTCGATTAGGCAAGGTGCATCCTATAGTAATACATCATGAACTATGGGTTCATTTTGAGTTAACCCACCTCCCATTGTCTATAATCAAACAATCTTTGTGCAAAAAAAAAATTCTTCCTGTAATCTTTGTCTGAAAGCCAAAATTCTCCTTCTTGTAATGCTGCCAAATTTCCAATGCTCATATCAATTGAATTTTACCTTTTGGCTTAAGATTATGATAGGAGAAAATAAAGGTGGTAAAGGATTAATAAATGCAAACTATGATTAAGGAAAATGGTGGTGATTGATGTCCTTTCACACATACGAGCCATCATCTCACTCAGAATTCAAATCGGCTCAATACTTAAATTTTTATGATGTGAACCAGTATGGACAGACATGTGGACATGATATTTGTACTCTTCCCCCCAACCTAAATTTGCATATTTTTCCTCACATACGAGGTGGAATGATGATTTGACATGGGCAGAGAATAATTACATGTTATGGAAAACATCTATATTAATTTATAGTAATTAAATAAATGCACTAAAAGACAATTAAGATATAGCAATTGATGTGCACATACCTGAATTCATGGAAGATTTATTACAAAGATTATGGAGAAATTACTAGTCACTTTTCAAGAAAATCAGTTGAGCAATTATTGAAGTGGAGCAGAATGAGGTGGAATGGAATGAAGTTGAGTGAAGTGAAGTGAAATGATGATGGTGAGGTGGAAGAGAGAGAAAGGTGGAATGGATGGGCGGATGGGTGAAGAAGTGGACCCCCATAGAAGTGGAAGTCTCTACTATAACAAGTTACATACCTTAGCCAGAAGGAGGGACACTAGGTCCACTTCCTTCAGCTTCAGGAAGTTCGAGTGTTGCATGTTGAGTGAATTTTTGTAGGAACTCCTTAAAATTTGTATTGTGAGATAATCTCAGGTGATGACCATTCACCAACAACTTAAATCTAACATGTTCAATGGTAATGAGTTGAATAGCCCCATTGGGAAATAATTCAACAACCTCATACAGTCCTAGCCACCTTGTCTACAATTTTCTTGCATTGTCTTGGTACCTTGAGTCATAGAGCAGTGCCTAGCCACCTAGCTGGAATTTCTTATCTTTGATGAATTGGTCATGCCATTTTACTCTTTGATTTTGCACTACCTATGTGTGATGCAAAGCTGCCTTACTCATCTCATCCAAAGAATTTAGCTACACGATTTTGTCCCTTTGTGCCTCAGAGATATCCATCCCCAAGTCCACTATAGTCTTAAGAGTCTTATGCTCAAATTCAATGGGCATCATATATGTATTTCCATACAGCAACTCAAATGGAGTGAATCCTGTAGTTGTTTTCCATGTAGTTTTGTAAGCCCAAACAGCTTCTGGTAGTCTACTTACCCAATCCTTTCTATGGATAGCCACTATTTTGGTCATAATCACTTCAATATCTTTGTTGGTCACCTCAACTTGACCATTGGCCTGAGGGTGATATAGGGTAGACTTCTTGTGCCTAATTTTGTACTCATTGACTAGTGTTGTAACAAGGGTTGAAGTGAATTGAGCCCCTTGATCAGTCACCATCTCTCTTGGAACTCCATACCATGTAAAAATTTCCTCATAAAGAAATTTGGCAACCTTATTGTCTCTTGCATGCTTCATAGCCTTAACTTCTATCCACTTGGTTACATAATTAGTGCATACCAAGATATAGGATTTACCATGTGATGGAGGATCAATGGGTCCTACAAATTCCAATCCCCACTTATCAAATGCAGTGACTACTAGCTAGGGGTGAAGTGACATCTCATCATATTTGGTTGGTCAACCCATCCTCTGGAATTTGTCACATTTCCTTGTATATCTCCCTGCATCCTTGTGGAGCGTGGGCCAGTAATATCCTATGTTCAAAATCTTCATTATTTTCCTCTTGGGTACAAAATTCCATCCACAGGGTTCATTGTGACATGCATGCAAAATTTCATATGTCTCATCTTCCCTCACACATCTCCTCATGACATGGTTTGGTCCAGTGTAAAACAAGAATCCAACAATCCATGAGAAAGGAAAAGATTTTTCAATGAGCACCCTCTTCTCTTTTGGAGAGAAGTGAGGAGGAACTCTCCCTGTGACCAAGTAATTAGCTATATCAACATACTAGGGTGTCTGCACACTAATAAAAAATATATTCTTATTAGGGAAGGAGTCATCTACAACTTGATTGTCCTCTGATGTAGTCGGTCTTGAAAGAAAAACTACAACAACCTTGGCCTTCCCTGGTTTATCCACAATGGTCATGTAAAACTCCTGCATCAACAATAACCATCTGCCCAACCTACCTGAGATCAAGGTTTTATGCATGAGGCATCTAATGGATGCATGATTAGTTTGCACAAAGATCTAGTAGCCTATTATGTAATGCTTGAAATTGTTTAGGACATAGATCACTGCCAGCATTTCTTTTTTTGTCACTATATAGTTGAATTCATCTCCTTGCATATTTTTGTTGACAAAATAAATAGCATTTTCAATAGCTCCTTCTTTTTTTCCTAAGACTGCTCCTATGGTATATTATGATGCATTTGTATGGATGTGAAAAGGAATCTCCCAATTAGGACCCTTGAGTATAGGAGTATGAGTTAAATTTGTTTTCAAATAAGAAAATGCCTTGTCAAAATCTTCTATTAATTGGAATTCAACATCTCTAGTTAGGAGATTATACAATGGTGTTTCCATTTTTCTAAAGTCTTTGATGAAACTTCTATAATAACCTGCATGTCCTAAGAAACTCCTGACATCTTCTTTTTTTGCAGGGATAGGTAGATTGGTGATCACCTCAATCTTTGCAGGATCTACTTGAATTCATTTGTGAGAGATTTAGTGGCCAAGAACTACACCTTCCTGCATCATCATGAAGCACTTTTCACTATTTAAAGATAGATTATGGTCTTCACATCTCTGTAGAACTCTCCTGATATTTTTCAATGCTTCATTGAAATCAGCACCATAAGTGGTGAAGTCATCCATATAGATTTTTATGCAATCAAGAGAGATATCTGAAAAATATGCTAATGACTGCCCTCTGAAAAGTTGCAGGCGCATTGCATAATCCAAATGGAAGTACTAAGTAGGCATAGGTCCCTCATGGGTAGGTAAAGTTGGTCTTCTCCTGGTCCTCTGGTGCAATTTGGATCTGGTTATAGCCGTTGAATCCATCTAGGAAAGAAAAGTACTGCTTTCCTGCAAGTGGGTCCAAAACTTGATCTATGAAAGGTAAGGGGAAATGGTCCTTTTTGGTGGCAGCATTAAGTTCCCTATAATCAACATAAACTTATTACTTCCCTTATTTTTTAGGCACAATCACCAATGGGGACACCCACTATCTATCTAAGATGGGGTAGATAAATCCTGCATCTAGCAATTTTTGTAGTTCCTGTTTTACTATTTCTCTCAATGCAGGGTTAATTCTTCTTTGTGGTTGCCTAACTAGTGTACAATCATTTCTTATATATATCCTATGAGTGCAAATCTTAGGTTCCAATCCCTTCATATCATGATAATCCCATGCAAATATACACTGGTGGGCCCTTAGCAAGTTTGTCAATGACAATTGTTGTTTTTCACTTAGTTTATTGTTAACATTTAGATATTTTACTTTTGACACCTGCACTTGTGTAGTTAACTCTACCATATATGCTTCACTAATGCTTGGTACCTTTATTTCATATGGAAGAAATGTATGAGACATACATGTTACTACAAAAAAATCAACTGTAGGAAGAGCATCTATGAGACAAGCGGCTGCAGGATGAGCGGTTGTAGAATGAGCGGTTGCAGGATGAGCGGTTGCAGGACAAGTGGGCATGAGTGTCTTCACTATTTCAACATAATCATATGTATGAGAGGATGATGCTTCCTCAACCTCATAATAGTTCTGTATTATGTTAGACAATAATTTATCTTCATCTTGAAGTTGCATGAAAGGACTTCTACTGAACATCATAAGTTGTGCCATAGAATTAATTTTCTCTACCTCTTCACCAACATGTGGCCATACAGGATCATTCTTATCATGGGAGGGTTGAGCAAGAGGGTAGAGAACAAGATTTTTGGTGCTCTTTCCATCATAAATAGTCATGTCTCCTATCCAACATCCAATATAGGCATCTGTTGTTGCTAACCATGGCCTTCCAAGAATAATGGGGTACTCGCCTAGTGTGGCCTTAGGAGAAAGAATCATAAAATCTGTTGGGTACTCCCAAGAGTCTATAGTTACCACAAGATCCTCTACTATCCCATCAGGCTTAACAGTAGAACTATCAACAAGCTACAAGACAATAGGAGTAGGCCTCATTCTTGCAACATTTAGTTATTGCAGGATGTCCTTAGTCATCACATTTATTGTTGCTCCCAAATCAACCAGAGCATTCTTTATCTAGATCTCATTTCTAACAATTCCTACCATAGGACTCCTTAGTTCATTATATTTGGGGATAGTCACGTTCTCAAGCATGATTTCAGCCAGCTATCCCACCACATGAACCGTAGTGGGGTCTTTCTTCTTCCTGCCTAGCTTCTTAATGCATGCTTCCTTGATTGCCTTTCCATATATGGGAACATATTTTATGGCCAAAAATAGAGGTATTTGGACATATATATGCTTCAAATGATCTATAATATAAAAATTTGTGTCCTCCTCTTCTTCCTTTTGTTTCATAGTTTCCAACCTCTAGGGAAATGGTGGTTTTAGTTCAATCTTCTTGAATGGGACTAGTTCAGGATTTTTAGGTGCACTTGGCTGAATGGGGACACTCAAAGGCTCCTCTTCTTCTACAAGAATCTCAGTGATGATGGGTGTGGAAGGAGTTGGAAAAGTAGTTCCTGAATGTAAGCATATGTTACTTAACACTCATAGCATATGTAGGGAATTGATTTGGATCAACAAAGTATACCAGCTGCTGATGTGGTTTATTATTTGGGCTAGGTGTGGGTTGGGCTAGGAGCTTATTAGGTTTAGGTGCATTTGAATTTGAACTAACAAGAGGAGGCATTATAGCAAGTTGTTGAGGCAGAGAAGGTGGTTGCATGTAATTGGTTTTTTGGCCATTGTTGTCCTCCCCTCAATTAGGATGTTTGTTGCCAGTTTCCTAGAGGTGGCTGCCAATTTCCTTGAAACTGCTACCAATTCCCCTAGGGTTGCTACCACTGGAGTGGATTTCTTTGGTGATTGGGCCAAGAATTTGGAGGGTTATTACAAGGCTATGGTGGATATCCTCCATAAGTGGATGGATATGGGAGTTATCATTGGTTACCAGATGAATAGGAATTGAAAAATGGCCCAACAAAAGATAGTGGATCTGGTGGCATGCCTTATCTTGGGGCCCATGGCCTCCTTTGTGCAACAAAGTAGACTTGATCTTCTTCACCCTGGATTGGCTTGAACTTAGGTTTCATCTTCTTGCTATCAATATTAGCTATCATCTTGCATCTACAATCCTTCTTTTATCTACAATGAGGGAAATATTCTGCCAACATTTCCTTTGCCTCCTCTTGTTTCTTCTTGGCTTCAAGTGTATCCAGTTGAGTAGCTAGATTTTTTATGATGTCTCGCTTTAATTTTTCCAACTAAGTGAGTAATCTCCATCCTTGAAACTCCACTGGTAGGTGACTTACCCATGGAATATTGGTAAGCTCTCCCCTTCTTTGAAGCTACCCTAGAATAGTTCTGGCATATCTTCTTGATGCCCTCCCAAGGAACTTGGGTAATATCTCCTCCTCCCATTAGGTCCAAGGCATCTATGCAGCTATCATTAATTCCTCTCAAGAAAATCAGCTTATGTGATTCTTCATTGAGTGTATGGTGTGGAGATTTCTATAGGCAAAACTTAAACCTTGAAATATAATCTTCCAGGCTCTCATCCTCCTTTTGCTGCATCCTAAAAATGTCACCTCCTCTCATTGTTGACTTCTCAATTGTCTTTGGTTGTCCTTGATGAAAAAATTAGTTGACATGCTCTTTGGTATCTTAGATATTCATTCAAAGGCTTTGTTTTTGGTATTCACGTTTATGGTGATTCAGGATTTATGTCACTTCATATTTAGTTTGAAATTGTTCATGATTCCATCAGCTTCAAGATTTTTCATAATATTGTTTTGCAGAGGTTTATGGTTATGTTGGATTGACAATCTTAATGAGGTAGTGTACAGGTTATTTTATGTTGATGTGCATATTAGGATGGATCTTCATCAAAGTATGACACAAAATGGTAATCATATTCAGAATGTGGTAGGTTGACAGGTATATATATTTATCTACTTGTACATTTGAAACATTCTTTACTTGGGATGACTATTCAAATGGTCTAAGTCTGGCTTCATTAATATACATGACATGGGTAGCTAGTATCTCATTTCACTACATTGGAAAATGTCTTTTGATGATTTTCCTTGGTAAGGCCTTGAATATTATTATCTTCATCATCATTATATTTTAAAGTCTATTGAAAGACTTTAATATATAAAAGGCATGGGCAGATTTATATTGGTCTCTAGGCATTGGTATCTAGTATTTTATTATCTCCAGCATACAAAATTTTCAAGGTAGGCTTGAATGGTTATATTGTGGTCTCATGGTTCATATACCCCAATTTGGTTTCACTTGTGCTCTAAAATATTTTTTTAAGCAATTTTATTCATTTTGAATATGCTCCATTACATTGGGCACTTTATAAAAGTTTACATGGAAATATTTGGGGTTCATTGTTTGAATTCTAGCCTATTTATCAACTAAGACTTTATGCATGGCTAAGACCGACAAGGAAATTTTTTTCTTGGATTTCATTTAAATTTTTTTGAGCCTCTCATTTTAGATTTTGACTTGTCTAAAGTCATTGTGAATTATGTTTGGCTTTAATCGGGCCTTATAATGGCTGATTTATTAGGCCCTAAGACCGATAGGAGGAATGAGGGAATATTTGAAAGTCTTTGAAATCACATGGTAATAATATGGTTTGAAATTTTATAAGGCTATGGTAGTCAACATGGAAATAATTTTATTTGTTTAGTCAAAGGCAACGATATAATTATTAAGGCATTATGAATTCGAACTTCAAGTTACATTTAACTTTTGAAAATTCTTTTTGAAATGGCACAAAAGAGATTAGGGCATTCATTTTGTTGTTTCACAAGTTTATGGATTTGAAACCCTAGCCACTCCGCCACCATGAGTCTTTGATTTGTTTCTTTGTGATGAGTATCTACAATTTTTGTGAAGTTTTCTCAGTTGTCATCTAGCCGTCTATAGTGGTAATGTAAGAGGTGTGCAAAAAGAATGCATTGGGCAGATTGTATCTTGAAATGTTTGATGGGTGACAAGGGAATATGGATGTTTCCTACAACCACATCTCCATCGAATATACTCTAGTAATCGTGACTTACTTGTAGTGTTTAAAACATAATTTTCTTCATTATGTTAAAGGCAAAATATAGAGTTATTACTTGTTCTTCTTCACGAATCTTGGAAAGAAAGATATGGGTTGGAAAAATATTTCATGTTAATAGTTGGGTATTACTTCTCCATTTATTTTTTCTTGGATGTTTGGTCAGATCTAGTATTCTGAATCATGAAAATGCTTCGTACATGGAGGGTTCTAGTTTCCTATTATGATTACCGTCATATTCTTTTAATGGCTAAACTCTTATGATGAAAAATGCATTTTAGTTACTAAAGAAAAAAATGATTCCCTGATAGAATATCATTTCTATTTGTTCTTGCAATGAGGGTTTGTGAATTTGGGTTGATGGGTAGTCATGCATTTTGTGAAATCTATCATTATCATTGTGGATTCAAAATGGACTTATTTCATATGTTACAAAAAATGATGGTTATCTGCATAAGGTTTTTTTAAAACAGATTCATATGGGATTTTTGAAAGAGAGAAATTATATTACGTGTGCATACTTTACTACATTCAGATCTGGGTTATGAAAAATCTTGCAGTTTGAAATAGAAGCATTACTTGAAATATTCTTGTCCGATTTTGAAACGGCCTTCTGTACAGGCATTACATAAGATTATTCTCCATCTGCTAATCATCATTTTACTAGTTCAATTTTTTGGAAACAACATGAGGGTTTCAGATTCAATGATATTCTTTAATCATAAATAATGTTCTTGAAATATATATAAATACAATGATGATACACTATGATTAGTTGTTGTTCAAATTGTAATTGTTATTATTTCAAAAAGAGATAGTGAAAAAGCTCTATAATAAAAGTTCAAAAACATGATACAGAGTATAATCATAAAAACCTTATTTATTTAATATTTTAAGGATTCATGTTGAATCTTTAGGGTATTAGATAGAGAGGTATGAGTGAGCTAAAATGAAATAGAGAGATCCTCTATGTTATTGTTATTCTGTAATCCGAAAAGGGGTTGGTGCTCCTTGAAATTGGTGTTTCAAAATGAGGGGTTGGTGCTCCTTGAAATTGGTGTTATAAAATGAGGGGTTGGTTCTCCTTGAAATTGGTGTTTCAAAATGAGCAGTTGGTGCTCCTTGAGTTGGTGCTCAAAAATTATCCTATAAGGCATTGTTAACAGTGGTTTTCAAATAAGAGCCTGAAAGGTAGCAGTTTAGGAGTGGTTTTTCTACACCGAGAGGGTTTTCCACTTAGAAAATATTGTTTCTCATTGTTCATTTGTGGTTTCACTACTTTACAGTGAGAATGCTTTATTGTTCATTGTTTTGTAATTACATTTCCATTTCAGTTTATGAATGATTACATTTAACTCATGAATGTACCTATCATTCAAATATTGAGAACAACTATGTGCTATGGTTTATTTTCTAAAAAATGTTAAAATATGTTAAGACACTAATTCACCCCCCCCTCTCAATGTCATTTTCACTCCAACAATTGGTATCAGAGTGTAGGGTCCTCTGATAGGTCTAAACAACCTAGGATTGATTTTGGTCTTGGATTTTGTTTAAAATGTCTCAATCTCATGAAGGAACATCCATGACTAGAGCTCCATTATTTGATGGAATGGATTATGTATTCTAGAAAATCAAAATGGAAACATATCTGATTTCTATTGATCTCGATGTGTGGAGCATATTATTAAATGGGTACACTATACCAACCACATTACCCACAATTGCTAATGAAAAGAAAAAGTATGAAACTAATGCTAGAGAAAAACATGCTCTCTTGTGTGCATTAACCAAAGATGTCTTTATTAAAGTCATGCATTGTAGTTCTGCTAAGGAAATATTGAGAACAAATGTGTGATGTGGTTTATTTTCTAAAAAATGGTAAAATATGTTAAGACACTGATTCATCCCCCCTCTTAGTGCCATTTTCACTCCAACACTCATGTCACTGCCCCTGCAATTCTCCTTGTATTTCTCAAGGAATTTTGTCTTCATGTCCTCCCAAGTCTCCACAATATCTCTACCTAGGCTCATGAACCATCTTAATGCAACTTCCTTCAAGATGGGAGGGAATAGCTTAAGCCTATGGGCATCAATGGTATAGTCATAACTCCTATAGAGTATATCAAACTCGAACAAGAATGTATTAGGATCTTCTGTAACAAGTCCATAGAACTTAGGAAGAACTAAAGATGGGATATTTTTAAGGTTGTCTACTTCATTTTGATGAGCAATTGGGAAAGGAAAATTTGGTTGGTTAGGTCTATTTCTATTTACATCACCCATGCCTAGATGATGAAGTTCCAAAACAAGGGGGTTCTCAATCAGATTATGATATTCAGCAGAAGCTTCAAAACTGGTCAGATCATGAAATGTATCGACAAAGAGGTGTGACTCTTCTTCTTCTTTGTCTCTAGGTAGGTTATGATATTCAATTATCTGGAATAGATCAGGATTGTTAGGAAGGAATATCCAATGAGCATCTCTTCTCCTTTCTCTATGCATATAGTATCAACTCACTATCATCCAGCTCACACAAAAAATTGGAAAAATAATAGGAGGCTCATTACTTTCCTAAATGAGGGGTATACTAAGAAGAACTTCCAAAAACATTACAGCAAGAAAAACTATCAATGACTCCAAAGAACACCCTAGTTTGACACCATCCTCGATAACGGCGCCAAAAATGTCAGCCTCCTACAATGATTCAACAATTAATCCTTCACAATTCTGATTCAGAGATTGGGCATCTAACTTGAATATTTATTTCAATCATCATGAAGGTGCATTTAAATTTTCAACCCAAGGACATAAAATTGAAATGGGTCAGCATTGTATGTGCACTAGGAATCCAAAGTAGCCATATTCATCCTATAGCTAAGAAAGACACAATGCTGAAAGTAAATTGATTTTAAGGAAATAACATAAGTGTCGAGCATCAATCAACAACTATACTAAGCTGGAATGCATGACATAAATGAAAATATGAGTGAACAAACAAGAAACTACTATGTCTACTTTTCCTGTAGGAACAGTCATAAAATGGAATTCTAGTGGCTATAGGAACAGACAATGCCAGATTCTTAACTAATTACTATTGATGGTTAAAATGACACAAACAACATTAAAACAGAATATTTCTACTCTATTTCTCCTGAAAGAGAAAGACAACATGTAGTAGCCTAACTCCCAAGGTCCTGGTAGTTGGTTCTCAACTGTCTGATGTCACTCAATTGGTTCATGCAACTGTAATATTCAAGGGGCCTATGCTGGTAACAAAGGATTCAAGCTATGACTCTCTTTATCGAAATAGTTCTTGTAAATCAGTGGGTTTTAAATAAAAGAAAAAGATAGATCCAAGGGGTAAATCAGTAAGTATGAATTAAATTTATCCAATATCCAAACATAGACTTTTAACAATGAATGTTTTCTTAACCGATCACAAAAACCATAGCATGACACAACCCATAGTATGACTATACCATCGTATACATATTAGGTGCTTAATTCAATTCCACTATTCACATATCACAAGTATTTCCAAGATTTCAAAACAACACACATTCATTCATCATCAAAACTATAGATCAACAGACTTCAATAACTTTAATTCAATGACAATTTAACAAGATAATCTTTAAACCTGGTTTCTTCTTATGACTTTCATCACATAAGAAACTATCATGCTTTAGCACAATCACTGGCATTCAGGTGGATTATAACTCATTAACCTTATCAAACAACACAATTCCATGTAAACTCCATATTTCGTAAACCTACAATTCTATTAATTGTCAAAAGATCTAGTACAATGTATCTCTGCAAAACTCTATAAAATTCTATCTCCTAGCACTAGGTAAGCCAATCCAATTCTCAATTAGCCGACCCTTACAATGTAATACCCCTCTAGTATTTATAGATATACAAAAAGAAGTTCGAAATTCACTTCTATCTTAGGCTTTCCACCTTTTTAAGAACAATCAACTTTCTTGGAAACTCAGATCAACTTTGATCTTGAGTTCTTACATTATACATTCAGTTTGATCTAAAAATAGAAGATAGAAATAGAAGAAAAGAATTCATGCACCCTTAAGACTGTCAGTGCTGCATGCATGCAACATGCAAAGAAGAAGATCATCATGCATGTGACATGCAAGGAACAAGAACATCATGCATGCAACATGCAAGGAAGAAGATCATCATGCATGCAAGATTTTATGCATGTGAAGCCAGATCTGCCATGAACTCATCATAACTGGTGAAGACTTGTTGTAGCATATCCATATCTGGCCCATCAATCCAGTCATCTTCAAATTTTATGTGATCCAACTCAACTGCAGCAAACTCTTTCATACTTTTTACCTTGATCAATTCTCTCCCTATAGCTTTTATTTCTTCTTTGACTTCTACAAGCCGATCTATCACCAAGTCTCCTCCATCATCTTTCTCCTGCAAGCAAACCTCTAATTAGATCTTTAGATATCATCATAAAACATGCTTTTAAAACATACCTATTACACATACATCGCAGTCGGAACCAGACAAAAGCTCAAAACAATCTCTTTTACAAAACTGGCAGACTCAGAGCAAAAAACGATATAGAAACTTCACCTAATAACAAACAGGCTAGGAGTCAGAGTCGGGGAGATTATCGAAATAGGGATTGGAGCAAAAAATGGATTTGGTTTCCTTGAATTCTCATTTTCACATTCTATTTCCATTCTGCCTCCGCCTTCGATTAGGTTATCGTTACTTCAAAAAAAGGACTTTCCCACTATATGCTGAGTTGGACATGGGATGAAAATGGAATTGATAACCTTCGCAAACAAAATTCTTAAGTTCAAGATCAATTCTGATCCCTCCTCCGCCAGTTATCATATACTTCAAGGAAACCTTTTAGAACTCAGAATCGAAAACAGGATAAAAATGGAACCGATGACTTTTGTAAAACAAAACTCTTAAGTCCATAATCTATTCCAATCCCGTCTCTGCCTATGCTAATCATGACATCATCAAATTTATTCATTTTCAACATAACTTCATGATTAAAACCTAGGTCGCTATAAAATGGCAAAGGAGCTTTAAAACACTACCCTCATATGACCGTTGGGAACAATTGCATTTTAGGGTATCATTTATTTAAATCATTTAAAGTAATTGCAGAGACCACCGAAACCCTAATCTAACAAACCCAATAAAAACTAGGGCACAAGTTTAAACCCTACCCTTCTACCAAATGACGAAACCCTAATTTAAACAATAAATCTAGTCTACCCTAACTCACTGTAAAATCTCTAATCTACGTCACTGTACATTCTTAATCTAACAAACGCCATTAAAAACCCTTAGTCTAATATAATCTACTGCAAACCAAGAATGACATGACACAATCACGATTAAGACGTGAAAGCGACAATGCCCTAAAATAGAAAGCAACGACACAATAAAACAAGAAAACAAAGATTTAAAGTAAAACAAACAAGACAAAACAAGAACCTGCTCACTCAATCACATCGATGATCATAGATTTGCTTTAAAACACAATGATTGAACACGCAAGTAGATATAAAGCAAAACACAATGAACACAACTGCAAATAAACAATGAACAACAAAAATAAAAGACCTACCTCAAACGCAAACAAACCCAAGCTAACTTTCTGAATCAATTCACACACAATATCCATTCTCTATCTCGATCAATTTGCTCAAATGAACTCTGCTATTGCTCTTTGCGCTCTTAGACTTGTAATAATAACAATAATGATCGGATTTAACCCTTAATAAAGTTAAATATGTGAATTTCTACCTACACCGGCAACCACCATTAATGCATTAAAACGCAGTAAAGGCAGAGTCAGAACTATAAGAGAACGAACACTGGTCTGCAGTGCAACTTCAGTCAAAAATTCAATGACAAAAAGGGTGGGGACGGAACTAAAATGGAAATGGGATCTTACATTTATAAAATTTCCAAACCTTATTCCCATTCCAGCTCCGCATCCGACAAAAAAAACAAAACAAAAACATAAACAAAAAGTTAAGTAAAAGACCAACCTAATAAAACAAAACCCAAAAATCGAGACAAAGCAAAATAAAAAGGTAGTGGAGGTGGGATCGGAATAGATTGTGATTTTGCAAATTTTCATAACAACCATCCCAATTCCCACTCCAGCTCCACTTCTGCTAAATACCAAAAACAAAGCAAAGAAAAGACTGTCGAGATAGAACCAAAAACAAGCCTCAAAAAAACTTTTAGAACCCGATTCAACTCCGGTTCCAATTCCGATAGAGAAACCAAAGAAAAACAAAGTATTGGAAAAACTAGACTCCAAACTTTGTTTCAATAAAAACTAAGTAAAAAACACAAAGGGGGACCCATTTTAACCAAGGCAAAAGATGGGGTGGTTATGCAAGGCATAACAATTACCAAACAAAAAATAACAGCTAAGCTAAACTAAGGTATGAGAAGTAATACTCACCAAGTGGCCCCCCTTGGATGAGTATCCCCTAAAACTAATGTAAACTCAGATGCATGAACTTATAACTTCATTTCATTCATTGAAAAAAATGAGTACAATCGAGCAACATGACTGTATTACTGAAAAAATTAATAGTGCGAGTACATTATCAGATTGAGAAACCTTCGATTTGAACCCTAGAAGGAGTATCAGAGTCTTATTTATCTAATCACCTAGCAAGGCGGTCAACTCCAATAGATGCAGAGGATTCCACATTAGGGAAAGCACAAAAAGTGGAGAGGCGGCTACACATGCACAAAATCTATCAAACATGCTTGCCTTAATGTGAATCTGGCATAGCAGTAATGCCTATAAATTCTCAACAACAATTAAGACCATTACAAGGTGGTTACAGTTTAATTTGAATGAGGAATCTTTTTGTCATCAAGAGTCTTTCCTCCATTAAATGACCACCTTTTTGATAGGTATGGTGAATATCTAGTTGGCGAAATCTTCCCTAGCTGTAGGCTTCTAATTATATCTGCATGACAATATTAGTACACACAACAACTACATATTTGTAACTATCTCAAAGTGGCATTGATTAATCACATGTATAATTAACATAGATGGTTCATAAAGCATGTGAATATCATTAAAAGATGAAAATAAAATCATGTCCAAAGTCTATGGCTTTAAGGAAATATTATAAAAAGGTCAACATCCAAGCATCAAAGTCTATGACAACTGTAGCAAATGGATAACAAACTATCAATAATTAGATCATAAACTAGACTCGTTAATGTGTTGGGTTGTGGGGTGTTTTGGGTGTTGTTTTGTTGTTGCATGTTTGGACTTGGAGTAATGATTACAACCTTGGCGTCAACAACACCATCATTGGTAACATTTTTGTTTTTCACCCATGTTCAAGGTTTGTCATTGTAGCTTGTTGATGGATGATTGTCTTGATAAGTGGGTGTCCCCCATTATGAAATGAGGGATCTTTCAATGTTAAGAGCTTTGGGGATGAGCTGAGCATAGGTAGTGATGCACTGCATTTTGAGATGGAAGGCTAAGATCCCTTCAAGATTTGAGATGATGGTTCTGACTTGTTGATCTTCTGGCATAACCCACTTGCTCCTATTGGCCTTGGATCACCATCATTGCAAGAAGGATGTGAATGTCTCTCCCTTTTTTTTCTTTAGGTTGGAAAACTCTTCCAAGCTTACATCCATGCCCATATTAAATGAATAATTTTGTATGAATGCATCCTCAATTTCTTGGAACTTTTTGATTCTGAGAGGAAGATGGGAGAACCATTCCATGGCTAGGATAGCCAAAATTTTGGGGAAGAGCCTCATTAGATAAGATTCATCATATGAAACTTACATGCAGTGTACGTGGAATTCCCTGATGTGATCTTCAGGATTTCTGGTTCCACGGTACTTGTCAAATTTTGGTATTTCAAAATTGGGTGGGAACAACTTCATCACAATGCTTCTGTCGAATGGATAAGGGCACAAATTCCCTTGTGAGGTTTTGGTTTTCCCAGATTGGATGTCCAACACTTGTTGTGAGATTTTTTTTTATTTGAGCAGACAAGTCATTTTGCGGATCAGGTGGTAGAATGAATGTGTTTTGAATGGATGTTGTGGTTTGAATGATGGGTGGGGTGACTTGCAGACTTGGTGGTGCGTTCGTGGGAGTTTGTTGTAAGATTTTTTGTGCAAGTAATGCTTGTTAATATGCTTGTAGTTGTTGTGCCAACAATGCTTGTTTTTGGTCTTGTTGTTGTTGTACCAACAATGCTTGTTGTTGGGATGCTTGTTTTTGGGCTTGGTATTGCTGCAAAGCTTGTTGGTAAGCCTTTTGCTATAATAGGGCTTAAGCTTGAGCTTTTTGTTAGAGTAATTGGGTATTTACTTTATTAATTAAACAATATTTGTTTAATTACGTAAAGTTCCCTTTTACCTCTTTTCACTTAAGCTAACATTAGGTACATAATAATTAATTACTTTATAAATTATAATTGTGCAAGCCTAGGGTTTTCCTTTTTAGGTTTTTCATCTATATGTAGTTGAAAACTATCTTTTGTATCATATTATTCATTTTACATTTTCAGGTGAATACATTGCTCCACATTCTTGAGCATTTCTTTTGTTGCTTCTCTTTGTTTCTCCTTGTAACAGGTTATTTGCTTGCAAAGATATTTTGGACTTCTGTGGTGTTGTATCTTATCATGTTATCCACCTCCTATCCTTCTTTAATTAGTGCACTGCATTCCTTCCTTGCATTCTATTTTGGGGAGGAGTTTTGTTCCCACTGGGTTTTCTCCTTTACCCCATTTCATTTAGTTTGCATTGATTTTGTACATGGGTACCTGATCTGGCCTTGTTGCTGGGACCCATTGCTTTTGCTTTTAGTAGCTTCTTCTAGGTTTTAGCTTCTCCCTATGTCTATCTTAAGGGGGGGTGTTAGAGTAATTGGGTATTTACTTTATTAATTAAACAATATTTGTTTAATTACGTAAAGTTCCCTTTTACCTCTTTTCACTTAAGCTAACATTAGGTACATAATAATTAATTACTTTATTAATTATTATTGTGCAAGCCTAGGGTTTTCCCTTTTAGGGTTTTCATCTATATGTAGTTGAAAACTATCTTTTGTATCATTATTCATTTTACATTTTCAGGTGAATACATTGCTCCACATTCTTGAGCACTTCTTTTGTTGCTTCTCTTTGTTTCTCCTTGTAACAGGTTATTTGCTTGCAAAGATCTTTTGGGCTTCTATGGTGTTGTATCTTCTCAACTCCAACATGGTATTAGAGCTTCAGATTTGCAGCTGCTTGTTCTTGTTTTGAGATTTTGCATTGGAAGCAAATCTAGGGTTCTAAAGTTTTTTTGGGTGGATTCAGCATACTCCATTTTTTGGGTTCACTTTGGGCTCAAATGGACAATTCCATTGGATTTGTAGCACCCAAAAACCCCTAAATCGACTGTCAAATCGTTGATTTTGGTTACAGTCAATTTGGAAGGCAAAAAAATTTTTGCCCTAGGGCCGTACGGAGCAAAAATCGCAAAAAAAATTAAAAAAATCGTCAAAAATCTAAGGTTTTTTTATTTTATTTTACGCGGCCAGTGTATTTGTTTTTCACCGCCCGGCGGCCTCAGCCCGTGCTCCGCCCGCTCCGCCTGGCTCCTCCATCCACCGGCCACTCCGGCCGCCACCTGAGCTCCCTGCTCACCCAGCCGACACCACCGAGCTCCCGACTCACCCAGCCGACACCGCCGAGCTCCCGACTTGCCCCACTGACACCGATGTGAGCTCGCCGACCCGAGTCGGTTGTGCCAGCCCTTGCGGGCTCTAAACTCCTGCCGCCGGTCTTATGGGTGACCGAGGGTTTCAGCCCAGCCCCCAGCCGCCAGCCCCCTGGTCATCTACGTGACCAGGGGCCGAAGACTTTAGCCCTTGAGGGCTCCAAACTATATTTTTTTTGCACATTGGAGCAGCTTGCGCTAAATCGGGCGTAGAATGGGCATTTTTTCTCTATTTTTTGCAAACGAGATATCGTCGAAAAGCTGGTTCTGGCATTGTTCTAGTGGTACTGGTATATTTTCCTGATTTTGCAATTTTGTTGTGTTTTTTGCCAATCAAAGTCAGAACTTGGTTTTTTCACTCCAAGGGGCGTATCTTTTGCGTCCGAACTCCGTTTTGCACAAACGAATAGGCATTGGAAAGGTGCTACAGTGTTCTTTCCAGATTTATAGTCTATTTTACCAGTTCACTTACCAGGTATTTTTTATTCAGCTTTATGTGTTTTTACACTTTGCTCAATTACTTGGTCCTTCTGGCTCCTACATGAGTTTTATTTGCATGGGATGGGTTATATTCACTTGATTTTAATGTTGTAAGGTCAGATTTCTTAGTTTATTTTTCATTTGAAGAGTTATCATGGGTTTCTCTACTCACCCTTCAGTTGTTCTTCTGGAACGGGGTAATTATGAGTCATGGGCAAAGGGTATACTTACACATTGTAGGTGGATTAATATTTTGCCTTATTTGTATGATCTCATACCTGAACCAGCAACTTTAGAGGGTAGATTAGCATGGGATATTATTAGAAATCACATTGTAGGAGTTATATTATCTAGTGTTGATCATGACACTATGTTGGTTCTATCGGACATTGATTGTCCTCACCCACTTTGGACACGTCTTTGGGAGATCTATGGAGACCCTATTCTATCTCCATTCCCAGAGGATCCTGCTTCAAATTGTCTCATACCCATTTCTTGGAGAGAGAATACACCATTTGATCATGATACTTTAGAGGAGCTTGAGTATTTATACACCCTTACTTATTCTGATGGATCAGAGGTTTGTCTCATAGTTCCTACTCTTCAGATTGAGACTTCATCGACATCTCTTGTTGTTCTTGATTTAGTACAGCAGGGCATCATACATCTTCCAAACATAGCTACTTTGGACTCTTATGTTGCAGACATATCTTTCTTGTTTGTTGAGTCCTATATTGCAGACTTGGAGGATTATTTTGAGGACATTCATCTCCTCTACCTTGACAATCAGGTTATTACTGTTCGCCCACCATTATCTGTGCATTCAGAGGTTGCATTTCAGTATTCTCCACATCAGATTGGATTTGACATTATTTGTTTCCATTCAGACAGTGAGACTCTTCAGCATCCTATCATGGCACACATCTTGAGACAGATTGGTTCTTCCTTCTTCACAGGGTTTCTTCAGTACAGGTCCATGGATCGGTTTCTTCCCAAGGGGAGGAATATCTTTTGCCGCTTCAGGATCTCCTTTTGGATTCTACATCAGGCATCTACCATTGTGAGGAGTTTCTTCATTGTGGGGGGGCCTTCTTCTCTCTTTCTATATCTCCTATGGAGATCATTGTACATGTATTTATATGATAGAAGTTGTCTATGGGGGGTATCATGTTATCCACCTCCTATCCTTCTTTCATTAGTGCATTGCATTCCTTCCTTGCATTCTATTTTGGGGAGGAGTTTTGTTCCCACTGGGTTTTCTCCTTTACCCCATTTCATTTAGTTTGCATTGATTTTGTACATGGGTACCTGATCTGGCCTTGTTGCCGGGACCCATTGCTTTTTCTTTTAGTAGCTTCTTCTAGGTTTTATCTTCTCCCTATGTATATCTTAAGGGGGGGTGTTAGAGTAATTGGGTATTTACTTTATTAATTAAACAATATTTGTTTAATTACGTAAAGTTCCCTTTTACCTCTTTTCACTTAAGCTAACATTAGGTACATAATAATTAATTACTTTATTAATTATTATTGTGCAAGCCTAGGGTTTTCCTTTTTAGGGTTTTCATCTATATGTAGTTGAAAACTATCTTTTGTATCATATTATTCATTTTACATTTTCAGGTGAATACATTGCTCCACATTCTTGAGCACTTCTTTTGTTGCTTCTCTTTGTTTCTCCTTGTAACAGGTTATTTGCTTGCAAAGATCTTTTGGGCTTCTGTGGTGTTGTATCTTCTCAACTCCAACACTTTTTGTGCTTGATATTGAGCTTGGGCCTGTGCTTGGGCTTGTGCTTGTGCTTATGTAGCTTGAGCAGCTTATGTGGCTTGCACAACTTGTGCGGCTTGTTGGGCTTGTTGCTACTGTAACAATGCTTGTGCTTGTACTTGGGAAGCCTATTGAGCTTGTTGTGTGGCTTGTTGTGCAGCTTGTGTAACTTTTTGGGCTTGGAATTGTTGGAGAGCCTTTTGATAGGCTTGATACGTTGCTTGTAACGTGATGTTGTATTGGTTTTCCACGTTTGGATTTGGTGGTCGAGGTGGAGGATTATGAATGGTGTGAGATGGAGTGATGAGGTTTTGTTGAGGAGTTTGTTGAGGTGTTTGAGTGATGACCATGGGTTGTGTGGTGGAGGGTATGGTTGATGTGCTAGGTCCTTGAGAGACCATTTTGTTGAGAATCTAGGGTGTTTTAGATGGTGTAATGGTTGATTGGGATGTCTATATTGGTGCCACTTGGTGTTGTGATATCAGTGGTACTCTTAGAGGATTTGGTAAGTTGATTTGATTCATGATTGGAGGATTATTTTGATTTGATTGATTTTGGATTGGTATGTTGGGTAAATGGGGTTACCCTAAACCTTGGATTGATATGGATGTTAATGTTAGCAGGGAAGTGGTGGGGGGATAGATGGTATGTTTCCTTGAGAAAGTGATGATGAAGGATAAAATATTTTTCCTTTTCCAAATAAACCCCCTTGTCCTTGTGACATGATCGGGAGAGAGACTTGTGCCCCAAGAGGGTATGTAGGTGTTGCGGAGAAGGTAGATGCATTGTTGGTATCATGGGAAAAAAGTGGAATGTATGGATTCTTTGGGTCTTCAGGGATGGTATTTGTGTCCAAGTTTTGGTTATTTACAAGAGGATGTGTTTGAAGAGCATGAAGCAATGAACTCCCCTTGGTAGTTATGGGTTGATTTGGAGCATGAGATGATATTGGTTGTGGGATGGGTTGAATGATGTTTTGGAAGGATGGTGTGAATGATGTTGGTGGCATAGTCCCAAAAGGTGGTTCCACAATAGTGCTTACATCATAATCAAAAGTGAGTTTATCTCCTTCCTTTGCTAATGCTAGCATGTATTGTGAAGGATTGAGTCTCATCATTGTATTGATAATCTTGTGGTTTTTATGATTTTGGAATATCTCCATGATTTTGTCTTGAGTCATTCCTATGGGATTGTTGGTGATATCCTCCACTCGGAAACCTCATTCTTGAGGATCTTGTGGTTGTTAAGGAATATTGAGTGGGGGATTTTTAGATTTGATGGGATTAAATTCAGGTGTGGTTTGACTCAAGTCACTTGAATTGGATGTCTATTTGTTTTGCTCCATATTTTTCTTGTGTTGAGATCTAGTTTGGACCATAAAATAAAGATCTCCTTTCAAGAAAAGCATCTAATTCCTTAGGTTGGTCTAAACTTTAGGTACAAAGAATAAAATCTAAGTTTTTTTAAGGATCAAATGATGGTGATGGGATAAATGAAAGATGGATGGTATAAAATATTGAACTCTTAAGAACCTTGGAGGGATACTAGACTTTAGGACTTTTGGATTTTTGATTTTGGATAATGAACTCATAAAACTCAAGATGTTGGATGTTATCTTAGAATAAAACTTGTCCACAAGGTGATAATTTAACTAAGTGTATGAAGAAGGATTCATCCACACACACTTACTCAAACAAGATGATTTTTTATTTTGATTTGAAGGATTACCAAGAGTCTAGCATGAATGATTTTTTCCAAGATTCTACGAGTTTTTTGTGAGATGGAATTTTGATTATTGCTTGGGGGATGGATGAGAGTGTTAACCTTGATCCTATATTGGACTTAGAGAGACTTATGTTTACAAGACCTAGATATTGAAGAACATGATATACCTCTAAAGTGATCAAATTCAAAGGACAAAATTTGACTTTAGATGAGTGGTTCAAATTGAGAATACATATCTGGATTGTTCAAAGGAATGAGTCTATAAAACCTCATGAAATTCTTTCTTATCTTGGTGTATTTCTCAGGTTGCACTTCCTAATGTACTTCTTGACAACTTTTTGAGTGTGACACCTAAACTTGAAGCTTTTGCACAAAGACTTTTGTTTTGGGATCTTGACCTTTTTGGAAATCATGAGAACAAGCACATATGAGGTTCAATTGTCTTTTATCTTGCTTAGATTTTATTCTTTTTACCACATCCACACTTTCTTGTTTAGCTTTTCAAACTAAATGTCTATGTCTCAATTTCTTTTTACCCCACAAGGTCCATTATGTGGAAATCAAGAGAATTAAGACAATAGTTCCCTATGTTGACTTTGGGAACAAATTGAGATGTAGGTCTGAATGTTTAGAAGCCTTCTAGGGATAAGAACCCCTAGGGACAAGAAGTAACACATGGACTTTTCAAAGGTATTTGTTCTTCTCAAAGGGTTTGAAATTCTGATGATTTGTTGAATGTTTGTTTCTCGACGTTTTGGATCCAAGCAAAGTGTTTTGATTTTGAAACAAAGCACCACCCTAGGATAGAAAAAGGAAATATTTGTCACATTCCCACTTGGATTTCTCTAGCTACACTTAGTCAGAGCAGATGATAAGAAGCTTGATCACACTGGCTCCCCCTTTATCGACACACACTTCTCAGGTTAGCCAAACTTCGAGTTCTCATGAATCTCCCATGAAAAACTCTTCATCTCTACAAAGAATCACAAGTATGTGGGATGGCTTCAAAGGTCCGACCTCCTGACACCAACAAATAGATAGGGATTTTGGATTCTACACAAATTGGTTCATAATCAAGGCATCTATTCAGAATGCCACACAAGAGGTAAGATCAACCCATACAAAGAGTATCACCTTCATGTCCATAGGAGCTCCTATAATGCTAAGATTTCCTCAACATTCGAATTTATATACTGGTTGGGAGTAGCTTGGAATTTAGCTCGTTACCGGTTTGAGTCATTCCCTTGGGGTGAGTACTTTTTCCCACCAAGGCAGGCTCTCTAAAGGTAAACAATAGAGAAGAAGTGCATTTTTAGTTCAACCACCTAATGCATTTAGGAGGGAGCACACACAATGCCTTTTCTTCACACTCGCATGATTTATTCAATTTTAAAAACCCAAATTTGAAATATGGAGGCAATCTTTTATACAACCTAGTGCCACTAAAATTATTTTGATTCTCAGGATCATCATGAAGTGCAAGAGAAGTGAATACACATTTGAATGACATGAGTTTGTAGAGAAGATTACAAAATAAATAAATTACAAATTATTTTTAGTCCTCAAAGCAATGATGGATTCTTTTTAGAGCACCAAATTTGAGTGTGAAGTTGATTGTTTAATTTTAACGCAAATTAAAATCTAGTGAGTTTCTAATGTTCTTTTTAACCAACTTTGAGAAAAAGAAAGCTTTTGTATGTTCTTTTTAAAGCCCCAAATAAAATGTAGTTAAGTTCTAAAGCTAAAGATAGCAATGTCCAAAGATGGGATTATAAATGTCCCCAAAGTGTTAAAGAACACTTTTTTGCAATTATGAAAAAGGAAGTGCCATAGGAAGCTCTTCTTGTTTCCTCCTCTTCTTTGTCACCTCAACCTACAAAAGTTGGTCAGCCTATAGAAAAAAATCCACTAACAAGTTAAAGGTCAAAAAAGATCAAAACATAAGGCGCATGCTAAAATAAATTTGAAAACTAATTTCTAACCAGACCCAACATCGTTGTATGCACATGCATCCCTATTTGGAGTTTCTAGCATCGCTCTGTGGAAAAATAGAGACCACACTTGCATCGCTATTTTCTTCAGCATCGCTCTTTAGAGTTTGACCAACATGGCATCAGGAAAATCACTATAGCATCGCCCTTTGGATATAGAGGTAGCGTCGCTATATAGCAACGTTCAAATGATTGGGTCATTTTTTGTCCTCTTCAGTGTCGGTGTGTTTTGGAAGAACATAAAATGGAGAAAATGATAGAAATAGCAAAAAAACGTGTTAATTTTGAGATTTGTGCCCTCCTTCTAGCGCCAAATGTGAATGCTCTTCATAGACCTGCTCAAACATGAACAAAAAAGTGATCATTAGTCAAGAAACAAGTAAGAATTATGCATTCCCTATGAAATTCATCTAAGCATAAGAACATGAAAACAAAGTAGGATATCAAATAAACTACTAATGAAACACTATTATAATACTCAAACCAACATCCCATAGGGGGATTAGTGCTCCTTTGATGTGGAAAGAAGCCCTTTCCTAACCCCTTGATAAGCTTCATGATGGATTTGTGATGAAAAAAGTATGAAAAGTGGCTATAATCTTGCTAAAATGGATGAAAATGATGAAATTCTATGAACTCAAATGGCTATAGTAATAATGCATGAAGTTGTGTATCCTCATTGTGATAATGAAGAATGGGGAAAATGTGGGATTAAAATATGGACCAATAGCATGGTGCCACTTGTCATCATGCTAATGAATCTTGGAGGAGATTTGCTCACACATGTGTGAGCACATTTTGGGAGATGGGATGTGTAAGAAGAATAAATGCCAAGGTGGCTTGTGTAAGAGGAGGTGTAAGACCTATTTAAAGCCAAGGTGGCTTGTGTAAGAGAATGTGTAAGAGCTATTTAAATCCAAGGTGGCTTGTGTGTAAGAGCTCTTTAATGCCAAGGTGACTCAAGAAAGAGGACAAAAGTCCTTTGGGAGGGAAAAGTCAAATGGGTGGAATATTTTAAGAATATGTAATTTTGAAAGTAAATAAGGTAATTAATAAATCAAATAAATTGATTTACATGTGCAACTTGGTTGGTTTACCAAGGTTGACTTACCCTAGGGTGGAGTTAAAAGCTAGAGGAATGGGGGATTAGTGTTAGGATTTAATTAATTTATGATTAATTAACTTAGATGAAATTAGTTGATTTGTGACATTTGATTTAAATGTTTTTGGTTTATTTAAATCAGATGAGAGGATATTGGAACATTAGGATTTTAATTAAATAAAATTGATTTATTTAATTAAAGGAAGAATATTAGGATTTTAATTAAATAAAATTGATTTATTTAATTAAAGGAAGAACATTAGGATTTTAATTAAATAAAATTGATTTATTTAATTAAAGGAAGAACATTAGGATTTTAATTAAATAAAATTGATTTATTTAATTAAAAGAAGAACCTTAGGAGATGATGAAATAATCTAATAAAGTGTATTATCTAATTTAAGGAGGAAATTCAATTAATTAAATAAAGATTATTCAATTAATTGGTTAGTGTGGAAATGATTAAGGAAGAATCGGTGTTAGTAAATCAGGATCAAGTGCATGATATCGATCAAGATATTTCAAGTGTCTACAACAAGTATGCAAGAATGTTGAAAATGTTTGAACAAGTTATGAATACAAATTTTAGATCTAAAATACAATAATTGATTGATTCTAAGATGCAGAGACCTAGAAATGATGATTTTGATGCAATTTTGAAACAAAAATAATGCACTTTCTTTTAACCTTTATGAACAATATGCGTAAAAAAACTACAATTACTAATTCCAATGCAGAGATTCACAAGTGCCTACAAACTAAACATACAAAGACAAACAACTGTAAAAAAGTGTGTTTATGCACTTGTACAAGGACATATTTTCCCAAGGGCATCTGAGTCCTTGATAGGGGGTTTTTAAATTAAAAAATTGAATGTTTAAGTTGATGTTTAAGCTCTTTTTTTTTATCTGCAAACAAATATGATAGTGACTATTTTTCCAAAATTTCTCAATGTGATTCAAATGCAAATGCATGATAATGTGTGAACAAAAATGAACAATCATGAATGCAATTTTGAATGAATATTGGATCTAAATGACTGAAACACATCCTATGATGCAATATGAGGTGTAATTTTTTTATGATTTTTATGATGCAACTATGAAACCCTAAGTGAGAAATGAAAGACCATATGATGCAAAACCTAGATCTAGGGTTTGAAAGACCACCAATTTTAGAAGGTTTATGATGTTAACATGCCAGGTGCACCAAAATGTTATAGGTGGAAAAGGAAAGGTGGAGGATGTCCTTAAGGTTAATGTCAAAACCTAGGGTCAATTACCTTACTTTTTCAATAATAACATTAGAATGCAAATCAACAAGGTGAATAGACTTTATTTCAACCATGAAGGTGAGTCAATCAGACTTGGATCTACATTCTTGGGGCCTTGAAAATGGACTAGAAATTATTTTTTATGATTAAAATAATTAAGATATATGACCTAATATGATAAATGCAATATTCTAGAAACACATAGGCTGAAACCGTAAATTGCAGGTAGATTTGAGAAGTTATGAAGATTGTGCACCTGTCATAAAAAGTTGGATATGGCATGCAAAGGATGACTCAAATGCCTAGGGGCATATGGTTCTTTGATAGGGGTTCTTAAACTAAGTTTGTAGTCCTCTAATGCTAGATCTGACCTTTTGTTCCCCAGTTGCAGAGTTGTCAAAATGTTGTCAGATAATTCTATAGGTGAGTTTTTTTTGGCTTGAAAACTTTTAGGGATTTGAATGCAACAATGAAAAACTTGTCTTCAATCTTCCTTCAATCCTCTTCAAACCAATGAACTACACATTAAAAGAGGGGGAAATGTTGGGTCATTTAGGTGCTTGCCTCAATCAAACCCTGTGTAAGTGCTTCCACTTCCACAATGGTAATGTCAATGATAAAATGATAATGAAAAGGAAGGAATGAAGTAATGTACATCACCTCAAGGATTTAAATCTTTCTTTTTTTATTTTCTTGAATTCTTTGGATACCTACAACAAGGGTTAGCCTTCACAAAACATGAACACACATAGAATTTGACATGATGTTGGATCTTAAATAACTACCATAAATCACTAAAATGTTTTTCTTGAATTACTCTTGCCAATATTATTTTCTCATATTATTTTAAAATGCTAACAACATATTAAAAATTGGTCTCCGAAAAGATAGAGGGACCCACATGCCCATGGGCATATAGGTCCTAGTCCTATCTTCTAGGATATTGAGTTTTGGGATCAAAACATTAATTTCTTGCATTTATTTAATGCCTGCAATTCCTTGGAAAATAGTAAAATAAGGCCTTTGGAATGCATAATTTAAGAAATTAGGGATCCAATTAGGCTCATAATTTAGGGGAAACAAAAAATAGTGTGAAATTTTCATAGGTGACAATTTATGATGCTACAATTGTTTTTATAAATCACTTTTGTGGTGTTGTTGTTACAACACCCCTTGAGTTTTTAGTCTTATCATATCATCTTTTATGCACCCCTTAGGTGATTTTTGATCGTCTCCCATGAAATTAAACTTTATGCATCCCTTGAGGTGAGTTTTATGTGCTTCCTAAAGTGATATTTTTCAAGATAGTTCATGGATTCACTATAACAGAGTTTTTTGGATCAGGAACTTGGGCACCCCTTTTAACATGGAAACCTAGCACAACACAACTTGCTTGTCAGTGGAGCCATGTGTTTCATGAGTGTTTATCATAACACAACTTGCTAGCCTTGTGGAACCCATCATATTGCATGGACACCTAGCATAACACAACTTGCTAGCCATTACATCCATGTGTCTCATGAGTGATGTGGCATAATGCAACTTTCTCATTCTCATGGGAGCATTCCTTTATTTGATGGATGATGTTTGGTATTTGAGATCATTTAAGACCTAGGTCTTTTTTCCTTACCGACTTGAATCCCTTTTAGTACTAAAATTGTGTTTGTTCTATGTCTTTTGTGTGTCTTCTTCGTGTTTACATTGTGTTTATTTTTATTTCATTGTCATTTGTATGTTCCACCATGCCACGTGTTTTCATTGTGTGTGCTTTGTGTTTTTTAACATGCATGTTTGTGTATGTTGTTTGGCTACATTCCATAAATGTGTGTTCCTTTGTGCTTATGTTGTCTTTCCATAGGATCTTGAATACTGGGAGCTTGATCACCCCCTAGATTCATTGGAATTCTATCTCTTCAACATTGGGACAGTTAGACCCCTCTTGACATATATTTTCTACTTTAGTGTGAGTTTGAGTGTAATTTCATAATCTCACTAAATTGGGGGCTAAATGTACCATCGTAAATTTTCACCCTTGACAATTTCACATTATGTTTTGTCCCCCTAAATTATTGAGCTTAATTGGGTCCCTAATTTCCTAAATTGTGTATCTTATATCCCATTTGTACCATTTTCGATAAATTACAAGCATTGAACAAATGCATACAATTGATATTTTATCCTTGGCACTTAATGTCCTCGAAAATTTGGCCAAGACCCATACACCCTAGGGCGTATGGGTTTTCCTATTTTGGGGGGACCAATTTTAAATATTTTGATGATAGCATTTTAACATTTTAAATTCAACTTGCAAATGTTAGCTATCGGGATTTAAATTTCAAGAAATTAGAGAAATTCCTATAAATACCTAGTTATTGCATCATTTTAAATCTAAGTGGAATTAGCTAGAAATAAGTGATCATTGAGAGAACTATCAAGCAAGTCAAGAGCAACATTTCATAGCTTTATTTTAGCTATTGGGATAATTACCTAGTTATCAAGAGAAGCATTTCAAAGCTTTATTGCAAAAATTCAAGATCCTAACATCATATCAATCCCTACATGAGTTTATATGTGTTTATGTTATCATTTTTTATGAAGTTTAACCCTTTTTGTAGGTCTCCAAGAAATTCAATTCATTCAAGAAAGAAAGATCCAAGACCTTGAGGTGATGCGTATAACTTTAGTGCTTCAAGGAAGTCATTGAAGAGTGGTGAGATGTAGCACTTCATTGATTCATAATTCCTTCCTGTAATTTATTCATTTTATCATTGGCATTGCCATTGTGGAAGTGGAAACACTAACACATGGTTTGACTAAGGAAAGCCCCTAAATGGCACAACATTTCTTCTATTTTTGAATGTGCAAATTTCAGGTTTGGAGAGGATTGAAGGAAGTTTGAAGAAAAATTATTCATTGTTGCATTTGAAGCCCTACATCTTTTCAAGTCACACAAACTCGCCTAGAGAGTTATTTGATAGTGATTGGACAATTTAACAAGAAAAAATGAAGGTATTAGATCTATCATTAGAGGATTTCAAAAATAGACCAAGAGAGGCATGAAAGGACTCAGACACCCTTGGGTGATTCTATCCTCCTATTTAGATTGCCATCAACTTTCCTAAGTAAGTGTTGATGGTGAAAATGACACAAACAACGTTAAAACAAAATATTTCTACTCTATTTCTCCTGAAAAAGAAAGACAACATATAGTAGCCTAACTCCCAAGGTCTTGGTAGTTGGTTCTCAACTGTCTAGTGTCACTCAATCGGTTCATGCAATTGTAATGTTCAAGGGACCTGTGTTGGTAACAAAAGAATGCAAGAAATGACTCATTTTACCGAACTATTTTAGTAAATCAAGGGGGTTTCAAACAAAAGAAAAAGATGGATCATAGGGTAAACCAATAAAAATGAACAAAACTTATCTAGCATCCGGACATATATCTTCACCAATGAATGTTTTTCCAATCAGATCAAGAAAACCATAAGATGACACAATCTATACCATTGCATACATTTTAGGTGCTTAATTAACTTCGCCTATCACAACTACTTCAAAGATTTTTTTTTAAAAGAACACACATTCATTCATTGCCAAGATCATAGATCAACAGACTTCAATAAATTTAATTCAATGATAATCTAATAAGAAAATCCTTAAATCCGATTCCTTCAAATGACTTTCATCACTCAAGAAACTTTTATGCTTTAGCACAATCACTAGCATACAGATAGATTATAACTTATCAGCCTTATCAAATAAAACAACTCAATTCTAACACCATATTGGGTAAACCTGTAATTCTATTAACTATAAAGATTAAGTACAATGTATCTCTGTAATCAATACAATATTCTATCTCCTAATATCAGGTAGGCCAATTCTATTCTCTATTAGCCGACCCTTACAATATGATACCCAAAGGGTATTTATAGATATACAAAAATTCGAACTTCACTTCTATTTTAGGTCATCCACCTTTTTAGGAACTAAAATTCTCTTGGAAACTCAGATCAATTTGATCTTGAGTTCTTACATTAGACATTCAATTAAACTAGAGAATAGAAAATAGAAAAGGAAAAGAAGTCATGCGCTCCAGAACTGTCAGTGTTGCATGCAACATGCACAAGAAAGTCATGCACACAAGAGATTTACACATGTGAAGCTGGGTCTGCAATAAACTCATCATAACTAGCGAAAACTTGTTGTAATAAATCTATTTTTGGCCCATCAACCCAGCTGATTTCAAATTTAATTCGCTCCAATTATGCTACAACAAACCCTTTCATATCTTTTATCTTTGTCAACTCTCTTCTAGTAGCTTTTATCTCTTCTTTGACATCCATTAATCGATCTATCATCAAATCTTCTCCACCATCTCCTTTTTGCATGAATCCTCTAAATCTTTCATCCCATTTCTCTTTTATCTGACTCAAAGGCATGCCTTCCTTTGTTAATACATTTACATCTACTATGATAGCAATAACGGCCTCCAATTCCTCAAACTGTTTAGTCAGATTATTAACAGCATCTTGGACCTCATTCCTATGTTTACATAAGAAATCTGTTCTAAATCAGAGTATACGAGAGGTCTTTCCCACAAAATCTTTGTTATCCTCCTCAAGTATTGAATGTTCAAAAAGAGTAGCCAAAGGAAATGTACTAACCTTCTCCAATTTCTGACTATACTCTTTATACTCCTCTTCCTGTTTCTCCGATGCTTTAATATATTGCTACATTTCTCTCATCAACTCTTATGTGCCTTTGTAAACCTCAAAACCCTCAACCAAAACTTCACCTACTTCTCGATTCAACTTGTCAACCCATCTATCTACCATCTTCACTTTGCCTCTTACCTGCACTAAATCATCTACCTCCTTTTTTCTTAACAAAATTGGAGTCTCAATAGCCATTACCTATTGTGATCTCGGAGAGGAGACACTTTTCAAAAATGAATGCAATTGATCCAACTGAGCCTTAAGCTCATCTTTCTTCTATTTATCTTTTAACATTCTCGACTTGGTTGTTGAAGCCACCACATCAATTAGATTCATCTTCTGATTCCTAGTGGGCCTTCCCAAGTTGACAGTACTCAATTGATAATTTGTTAACTGCATGTCCCCTACCTCCTTTTCTATCATTGGTATGGCACACTCAGCAAAACTCTCTCCCTTGTCCATGAGTCTAGTAGAGTGTAGAATCTTGGCCTTCTTTTTAGGCCTCTCTTGTTCAATCTCCTTCATCATATCCTCCCAATTGAGAGGTTGTGAAGGTGTTACTGCCCTTTTCTATAGGTCCAATTTTAACCAAGTGGGAGCACATGGAGTAGTAGTCATCATAGAGGAAGAAGAAGCAATAGTAGTAGAAGGTGGCTGCACATTCACTTGGGGTTGAGAATCAACCCTTGATTTCTCTTGTTGTTCTTGCACTATATGCATTTTTACAAGCCTTTCAGCCTCTTCCCTATCTTTTTGTTCATGTATCTTCTTATCTTCCTCTTCTTTCTTCAACCTCTCTTCCTCCAATCGATCTCTCTCTACTTTTTCCCTTTCTAATCTCTCCTTTTTCAATCTATCCTTCTCTATTCTTTCCTTTTCCAATTTTTCCTTCTCTAGAGCTTCTTTTTCTAAAGCCTCTAGTCTTTCTTTCTCTAGTCTTTCCGCCTCTAAAGCCTTAAGTTTTTCTTCCCTTGCTTCTTCTTCTTGTTGCTTCTTAACCAACTCTTTGGCCTCTCTTTTCTTTTGTAATTTTTTTGCTTCTCCTTCCTTTTGGCGAGCTTCCTCAGCAAGTTTTAACTTGGCAACCAAGATTTCTTTCTCCCTCCAATTTCTTTCCTTCTCTTCTTCAAGGTCATGAATCTTTTGAATTAGTTCCAACTTGTCATTCTCTTCTTTAACCTTGAGTTCATGTTCTTGTTGCCTTTTCTATCTCTCTACTTCATCAGTTGTTGCCTTAGCTTCAATTTGTTGTTGTTGTAATATGGAATCAGTTTGTGTCTTGGCACCCATTAAATTTTGCTTTTCTATTATTTTAGCATTTACCTCAGCATTCTTTCTAACTTCCTCAAATAATGCCCATTGCTCCTCTTGTGTCATTACCTATTTAGAATCCTCCTCTAGAGGCATATTCTCTTGCACATCCTTTTCTGACACAGTCTCATCTGAATCTATCCCAGCATTATGAATTTCCTTCTCCACTTCTTTGCCCTTTCCAGCTTCAGCCATACTATGAAGAACCCCCTTTCGAACTTCTTCACTTTGCTTCTTTTCAAGTGGGAATTGTGCGGAAGATTCACCTAATGTAGGTGTTGAAACAACAAATCCTTTCTGATCATCTCCTTCTTGTATTTCTGCTTCATCATCTACTGCTTCAAGTTCTATCTCTTCGATGTCTGGAGGAAAGAACTCCAAAGGCTCTTTAGGAGGTGTCTTTCTTTTGATTCTTTTATACCCTTTCCCCTTTTTAGGAGAGGGTCCTTGAGGCGCTTTGATTCTTAACACCAACCAGTTAACACTTCGATCCAAGATTGTTCTTCCTATTTGTTTAATATCAATAGTTTCCTCACTATCCCAATCAATTGGATCCAAGCTCTTAGTTCCTATATTCAAAGCCTCATAAGATGGATCTAACACAACCCCATCATCCACCAATGTGTCAAGAATATCATTTTTAACTCCAAATTCTGACATGAGTGCAATAGGTAGTCTTTCATAATTCTTTTTCCTTAAATCATACTCATCTTGTCGGTCACTCCAGAAGTCTTCTAATAAATTAAAATTATTGTCAAACATAGAAGGAAATAAAGCATACATCTTCCCCTTTGGATCAAAATACTTACGAGCTGTGTATAAGCCTAACTTTAATTGTATCATCTCTCTGCAAATCACCTTTGCTCCTACCAAATGCTGATAGCTATACTCACCCAACTTCATGGGGAACTTGTGACATCTTGTCTTATGCTTTAAACCAAACCAAGCATTAACTCCAAGAGCCTAGTATACAAACTCCATTAGTACTATCCTGTTATTGCAACACCTTGGAAGCAAATGTGGATGGCCTTCAAAACTAGCTAACCTGAAATATGTAAACTTGGGGTATTGAATGTACCAACATCCCCATTCAGCAATAAATGCCATGGCCTCTTGACTTAGCCTGTACCCTGCATCTCCATTTAATTGGTTAATGACTACATATATGAATGCATCATTGACTCTTCTGAATTGAGTCTCAGAAACTTGAAGAGACAGCTGGTTATAGTGCTCCCACACTTTCTTCTGTCCATCCAAGACTCCCATTATCCCTACTCTATTTAAACCTGGGAAGATACCCAACCTTGTTGCTGCATACACAATGTAAGAAGTCATAAAGAAACACTTAGTGTCCTTGATGCTAGTCAGTTGATCATGGATGGCATTTGATACGATCATAGGCCAATCAAACTGATGGGTGCCATGTAAAATTGTCTGGATGAAAGGAAACATCCACTCCTTGAAATGGAAGGAATCCCTCTTCCCAAAAGCCCTAGATAACATCATTATTATATTTGATACCTCTTTGGCTGGTCTACAAGCTTGCTTAGAGATTTCTTCTCTATCTTCAACCACTTTTTGTTCAAATGAGATTTATTGGATTCCTTATACTAGTTGTACTTCTCCAAGGCTTCTGCCTCATGTAACTACACCAAGTTCTTAGGATCCAAAACATTAAATATACTTTGAAATGCCTGAGGAGTGAGATCAATAATCACATTATTCTGTGAATCCATGCATTGTCTAGTCGCAGGATTGTAGGCACTGGTTGTTGTCAAGATCAACTCTAGGCACTGGATTGACAAAGGAAATACAGTGATATGTACCAAGCCAGAATCAACAATTCTTTGTGTCCTTCCTATTAAATCCTCCCATTCCAAAAAGGTTTCTGCATATAACTCCTCAAAATTGTACTAGCCCAAATTGGTATCAGTGATGTTTGGCCAATCTAATTCTACTTTTCTCACTTTCATAACAAGACTCCTATGATTATACCTCAAGGTATAAGGCAATTGTTCTAGCTTGACCTTCTTTGGTTTAGGTGTTGCCTTTGATGTCCCTGCAAGCCGGTTTCTTTGAGAAGCTTCTCCTGATGTTCCTAACATCCTCTTAGCAATCCTGCAATAAAATCTCTAGTTAGATCCCTGCATAAACATCTCAAAATATATCTTCAAATCATACCTTCTAAACATACATCAGAGGCAGAACTAGGCAGAAAACATCTTAAATAATCTCCTTTTTCAACACTGTTGGGCTTGGAGTCAGAACTAGAATGGACACTCTACTAATAAGAAGCAGACTCGGAGTCGGAAGTGAAATCATGATCGGAACCAGAACTAGAATGAAAACTGATTTGGTTTCCTTCAAATTTTATGTTTTCATATTCGTGTTCGCTTCCACTTCCACTTCCGCCAGGTAAACATTTTTATAAAGTAAAGCTTCTTACTATAAGCGGATTCAAAGACGGGATGGAAGATGGAATTGACACTAAACATAAAAACACATCCAAAACTCAAAATCAATTCCAATCCCGCTTTTGGCTATGTTGATCATGACGTCATCAAAGATTTTATCGATTTAACGCATAACTCCATGATTAAAGCTAAGGTCATATTAAATGAAATGAGGCTTTAAAATATATCATAAAATACCATACTCATATGACCATGGGGGACGACTGTATTTTAGGGCATCATATTTTAATCATTTTAAAAGTGATCACAGAAATGCATAAAAAACCCTAACCTAGAAAACACGATAAAACTAGGGCATGAATTTAACCCTTCCTATTTTACTAGATTGAATGCGTGATAAAACCCTAAGTAAACACAAGATTCAACTAACCCTAACTTACTATAAAAACATGAATTTAATCTACCTCACTATGAAAAACCTTAACCTAGCATGACGCGATCACAACAAAACCTGAAAGCGACCGTGCCCCAACTCACTATAAAACCAGAAATGCAACACAAAATCAAGAACAACAAACAAAAAGAAAGAACACAAAGAAAAAAAACACACAAACTTCAAGAAAGCGATCCTGTTCAAAGATAAAAACAAGCAATCAAACCAACACAACAGAAAACATGAAAGCAAATAAAAGAAAAAGTTGAGAGTAAGAACCCTACCTCGAACACAAAAAGTTGGCTAACCTTCTAAATTGATTCACCCAAATGAACTCCACAGCTATTCTTCCTTGCTCTTCAATCTCTTAACAATGATAATAATGATACGTTTAATCCTTAATGAAGGTAAAAAATGAGAATTTATACCTACGCAAGCAGCTATCATTAATGCGTTAAATGCAATTGGGCAGAGTCATAACTGAAAAAGAACCAACACTTCACTATAGTGTGACTTCAGTCAAAAAGTCAACGACCCAAAAGTAGTGGGGGTGGAATTGGAATGGAAACTAATTCTGAAACTTAAGAGAATTCCCAACTTTATTCCCATTCCGGGTCCGGGTCCGTCGATAAAGTAGAAAACAAAACCCAACTCAAGAATAAAACAAAAAGACCGAAATAAAGAAACCTAACAAAAAAACTTAGAGTAAAACAAAAGTTCAAAAAGCGGAGTCGGGAGAGGAACGGATTTTGATTTTGCAATTTTCAATAAACACCAACTTAACATCCACTTTGGTTCCAGCTCCGATAAAGACAAAATAAAAGGGTAAAAAGAAAGACTGTCAGGATGGGGATTGGATCGAGTTTTGAAAGAAGTTTCAGAACCCGATTTGGTTCTAGCTCCAATTCCGACAGACTAAACCAAAACAAAACAAAGTGTTGGAAGCAAAAGACTCCAAACTTTGTTTGAAAGAGCAACAAAAGATAAAAATAACAAAGGGGGACCCATTTTGACCAAGGCAAAAGATGGGGTGGTTATGCAAGGCATAACAGTAGGTACACAATCCTCTGCACTTCCTATATCCTCCTGGAATTCACTATTTTATTTTATCAATTATCAGATTCTTGCAATTTGGTTATTAGGGTACATAATCTAATTAGGTTAATCATAGTCAATCAATTCCAATCCATTCCAATATTTAATAGGATAGATATCCAAGTTTGATTGGATAAATTTCATGGTTGAAATTTAATCTATATGCCTTGTTTATCTCCATCTTAATGAAACCCTAGAAAAGGAGGCATTCAACCTTAGGTTTTATACATTAAAACTTAGGACTCCCCTCTCTCTTTTTCTATGTTTCACCCATGTACAAGAATATAAATTTATGATAATGAAGATTTCTAAATAAAATCATGAATATGAAATCAAACTCGAACCATGAATTTGTAGATGATCCCTCATGACATTAAAGCTTATACAAAGAGGCATACATGTCATGAAATTTTAATTTAGTTTATGTATTAATATATACAAAAGACCAAATTCAGTCTATGTGATTAAAAGAGATAAAATGTATAGAGGAAAAGGGAATTGCATGGTCACATATCAAAATTAAAATTAAAATTGAAAAATACAACAAAGGTAGTGTGTTTCAAAGCTAGTCTTTAAGGTCTTAGATAGAATTCTTGAGGTTCAAGGCTACAAAAGTGTGTGAAGAGTGTGAGGCTATGGTAGGCCTAGGTTTGTGACACTTCACATATATAATGTGAACTTGGAAGCTGGTGAAGGGATACTTTCTTACCAAAGTGAGAGGGTTAAAAATAAGTAATCAATATAATATGATCCCTTCTAATAGATATATTTCTATCAAGTCGCCAATGAAGGATCTCTTACAAAATGAGATTAGGACATCCCTAATCTTCATAAGCCATGAGAACCCTCAAAATAAATTGGTATGTTAAGACACAAAAAAAAATCCTATGATCTACAATAGGGAAGGCATCTTAATACAAAACATTCCAAAATATTTGGTTCCAAGGAACATATCTACCAAATAAAACACTCCTAATAAATATGGTGGTATGTCTTAATGTAAATATGATACAAGAAAACTCTTAGTTTTGCAAGAGGAACCATTATACTACAAAGCATTTGGATAATATACATTATAGGGGAGATGAGCCCATCACTAAACTAGGGATACAAATGTAAGTATCAATGAACTTTTAAATATAGTGGCTCTCTAGGTGAAATCCATGTGTACTTTATGTATTCTCTATAAATCTCAATACAAATACCAATTTTTATCTCCCCCTTTGAGATATTAAGATCCTTCACTAAAAATATTTGTGTTGGTGACCTAACAGCGTCAAGGTCAATAAGGTACAACTAGGAGGAATTTGATATCCATACCAACAAGATCAAGCTCATGATATGTCAATATTATAGAAGATCTAAGAAAAATATCAGGATACCTAAGATCTCCAATCTAGGAAGTGTCCATTGGTCTCAACCTATGAGTCATAGTCACTACATGGAGTATTACCAAAGTAATGAGAATTATTCCAAATTTTGTGAAGATGATGGTCTAATGGATTGGTCTCTTTAATATGTCTAGAGAGTGTCATAAGTAACTCTTTTTCCAACTACAATCCACAACTTGAAGGTATGGACCTCAAATCTCATGGCCATACAAGAGGGTAGACATGAGTAACAACTAAAATATGAGGATCTTTATTTGAATGTCTTGAAACTAAACCTAAATTTTTTTTTTTACAATAATGGTAAGAGTAACATATCCCCTACTTAGTCAACTCAACAACTAGAGTTAAGCTAAATTATTAGCCAAATAAAAAGGACCCCCTAGTAAACATAGTATAAAACATCCTCAATTTCCTCATCTCCATAGGTAACAATCACCTCATGCTTGTTTTTTGGAAATATTGAAATCCATAACTTTTACCAAAAAACAAGGATAAAATATCAAGTTATCTATGGAGACCCCTCATTGAGTGACACAAGATAATTCCATCTACCAATAGGATAATTGAAATAAAGATTTTAAAGAGTAAAAAACTCTTTGTATCACCTAGTGTATTTGATATGATTTCTCCTATTTTGTTAATGTAGAACCCAAAAAGTGTAGGAGGGAGTGGGAAACTTTGTTTAACACCTATTGTATCCTAAAAATCATTTTCCCCCAGTTGTTATCATACATTACCAACAAAGACTCATAGAGTATCATCACTAAAGAAACCTCCAAAGCTGGAAGACCCAACAAAAACCTGGATACTATCCACAAGAAAATTTCATGGGATGGCATCCAATGCTTTATGAAAATTCATAAAACAACAATAAACTCCATGCTTGTTTACTTTAGCCTCTTTGGCATAAATGTTCAGGTGATGTAATTTTTGGTACAATTGTTCCTCCAAAATCTTTCTTATCCTTTAGCTTGTTGAACACCTAGAATACTGAGAGGGGGGGTAAATTAGTATTCTACTAAACCATTTAGCTTCTAACCATTCAATAATTAAAACATATCTAACTACAACTGTAAAAAAATACATGAAAGGAATTATAAGACCACATGACACATGAACACCTAGATTTTTATGTGGAAAATACAAGGTGGGAAAAACCACGGTGAGGATTAGGTCACAATATATTATAACTAGTTATAAGATATTGCAGGGGAACACTACCAGGACAAACTATCCTTGAAAGACTCACAGCCTGAAATAATTACAAAAGGAGTGTGGCTCACTTCCAAAAGATGAACTGATAAGATACACCTTTTATGTGTTGATTTTAGTTCCAATTAATCTCTGGAATAAAAAATCCTACATTGGTTTTCAAGTTCACAACATATACTATCTTGATACAACACTTATATGGACAAGCTCATAAAATATCACACTATTGTGCATTACTACTTAACTCTTGTTGCTTATCACATGTATATATTCATTCAATACAAAAATGTTTCATATATATATGTGTGTGTGTGTGTGTGTGTGTGTGTGCTATTGCATTGACATACATCAATTAGGTCAACCTAATTAGATGTAAACATGCTTGATTCAAAAGTAGCTTGTCGACTCAAATAAACAAAACTTCTTTCGTGCTCAAACCAAAATGTGCAAGGCATAAATTAGGTTGGCCTAGACCTAAGAAATATATCTTTAACATCCATGAAGTGTATCTTCATACCAATTATCCATGTTAGCCAGAGGAAGATACAAAACCTATATGTTAAACTTTTTTCATTTATATATTTCAGCCCATTCAACCAAAATCATTGAAAACGGGTTCATAGATGCATTTGATGGTCCTGAAAAATAAATTAAAGCCGCATAGGTCAAACTTCTAACATGAACAATTCTAGACCAAATTACTGGATTAAAGTAACACAAGCATTGTTAATCAGATAGACAAAAACTGCCACCAAACAATGTTGGCATCAATGACAACACAACAAAGGGTTTCTTATTCATTCTTCCAAAAATCTCCCCCTTTTTCATTGATGGAAAAATTTTCCAAAAATGATTTTTTTCAAAATTTTCTTCACTCACGCTATGTGAACTCCCCCTTTCAGATATACACCAAAATAACATTATATTATCCCTACAGAGAAACTTCTCCCCCTGTGACATCAAGGACAAAGGGTGTGCATGCAACAAAAAATTAAACAAAAAAAATTAACTGGAACTGGGGGCACCTTCTAATTCCTTGATAATAGTTTTCTAGACAAGTTTTCCATCATCCCATATCCCCTTCGCTCTAACAAGTACTCTATGCAATTATTCCAATTCTACTAAGCATTCTTCTCCTTCTTTCAAAGTGGATGGATTAATATTCCTCGTTTCAAGTTTCTTTGCATCCACCAAGGAATACTAGAATTTGTTTGGACATTACCATATCTCCATGTTGTCCAAACCACCTTATTGCATCCTCTTTTTTCCTCTATAAGGTAAAAATAATTCTCTGCAATTCTACAATAGAACTCCAAGCAGTATAATCTCTATCATGTGCAATTTTGTAGGATCCAGAGGCATTGGAAAATTGTGACTCTATTGAGTTCATTAAGTATTTAATGTCTCGAGTGGCATTTGGCCACTGCCACAAACAATATTTGGGCTTCCTCTTCGCAATCTTTTACCTCTTTCAGACATTGCAACACCTTGATGTGTGCAATTCACATTTTTCCTGCAATACTAGTAACCTTTTCTCCAAAAGCCTTGACTATGCCTCCTTTTTAGTCTACTCCTTTAGGCTAGAGGTATATTCTTTGACTGAATCAACCAAGAACTTTAAGTTTGCAATAGGAGCTAAGGAGTCATCAATTGTGGCATCGGGAATTGTATCCTGCAAATCCTTAATGGCATCATTTACCAATTCAGTCCCTATTGATAGGTTTCAATAATTTCCTTTTTACCAGAGTCAAGAAAAGTACCACAAAGCTCAATCATTTCAACTAGTGATATCTTACTCATATCCACATAGCCTGGATGTGATGGAAGCTAAATAAACTGAGGTGGTAGCATAGGTTAAATCCTTGTTTTCCTTTTCAACATACCCTTAAGAGTATTTCTAGATGATTCTTTGAATGGCTTTGATGGCTCAATAGTCTTTGAATATTCTTCTTCACTTCTTCCAACCTCTGTTTCTTCCCTATTTTCTTATTTTTTTTTCGTTTCTTCCTCTCCAGAGGGTTTTTCTAATGGTTTTTCTTTATTTTCTTCCTTCTTCTTGTCTTCATCATCTTTTCCATTATCAATCTTTTCATCTTTGTTTCCTTCATCTTCATTCTTGTCTTCTTCTCCAGTATTTTTGATATTCTCATGGTGTTCTTTTGAATTGTTACCAGTACCATTTTTATGCTAATCTTCAATATTTTTTATGCTTGTGTCCTATGTATCTTCTAGAGGAGAAGATATATCTAAAGTAGTATGTTTATCACCAACCTTATCCAAAACAAGATGATCCTTTACTTCTATGTCAATACTCTTGACAATAGCAAGCTCTTGTACTTGAGTTGTATGAGATGAAGAACCAGTTCTTATCCCATAATTATTTGTCATTTCTCTTATTGTATCAAGAGTCTCTTACCTCAACCTTTCAGTACTATCCTTTTCTTTATTCATTAGAAGAATGACTCTTTGTTTAACCCTAAACATCTTAGAATGTTCTTTTAACAAGGTAGTTGCATCTTCCTTAGATAAGGAGCATCTATATGTATTCAAAGAAACAAATTTGATTTTGTCATCAATAGTTACAGCTTCATGCCTTCTTTGTACTAGAGCTTCCCATATATTTTTAGTCACCTTCTTCCTTATACTTTCCATATTCTCATAAAATATAATCATATATTGAATAAAACCATTTACAACCATTTCCTTATCGTCTTCATTAGCCTCATCAAACAATTTAGTAGTAGCTAGAAAATAATTAGATTCTATCATATTATTTACTAGAGGCCCCATCTTCAGAGGTGATTGTTCTCTTACCAGAGGGGAGTGGGACACTTCCTCCATAAGTTTTAATGTGCCTTCTTCACCCTTCTTCTCATGCACATGAATTGTGAAAGCATTATTTTCTTCCTTTGTATCTTCTTCATAAAATGAGATTTCAACATTGTCTTTGGTTTCAGCTTCTTGCAAAGTACCTTCATTACTGATGGAACCACTACTTCTTTTATTCATTTTCAATTGACTTTCCTCTTTCAATCCAAGTTCAATCTCTTCCTGTAAAACATCACTCAAGTTTATTTTTCTACTTTCCTTTTTTGTTATTATTTTTCCAGAGGTGGAGGAATGATAAATAGGCGGTACATTTCTCCTCTTAGAAGCTTTGGTGTTGGTTCCTGTTGTTTGGTGATTCTACACATCAACAACTCAAATAGAATAAAAGTTATCCTATCTCTCTTGAAAGGTTGATCTCTATGAACAAAGAGATAACCCCAAGGTCTCTCAAGTGTTAGGTCATGACAATGCAGTAGAACAAACTCAGTGATAAATGTGAACATGCTAGTAATCACAAGAGGTCTTACATACAAATGTTGGAAGCTCTAAACTCATTACATTTTAAGATATGGTGATGCTTTAACTTTGAGTCCTAACCATTTAATAAAAGAAACAGCAAAAGATAAGGATTTCAGAAGTCCTAACTGTTAACACTACTTCTAAGACTAACCATGAAAATTATGAAAGACCTGGAATGGACCAATCCCTTAAACTAGTTTTTGGTCGACCCAGGCTATACCTACAATCTTGCAGAAAATAGTGCAATCTTCCAAGGTGTTAAATATTTTCAGGCTAAAGGCATTCATTCAATGAAACTGAATGAATACATACAGTTGAACTAAGCACATGAATATAAGGTACAGGTTGACCTTGTACAACATTCCCACAATCAAGAAACTACCCAAGATATGAACCAAGGATTGCTACAACACTTCAGATATTAAATCATCAACCACTACAAACTAAATTTAATCTACATTCAAGCATTTCCAAGTAGTTTGAAAGATGGGACAAGAAACATGCAAGATTATTTAATGTAAAGGAGGCACCAGTCCTGACAAAATGTCTGCACTTTGTATTAAATCATCATATTAGTAATAATTCTGGTATGTTCCAGCACTTGCTTGAAATGTGAAAATTAATTCTAATCTACTAACATGCTACTCTACTGATTACAAGTCTTCTACCTTAGTCTTCCAATCTCTAACCTAGCTCAAAATGAGTTGAAATCGAGCCTATACACAAGAGGCAAAGTGCCATACTTATAGAATAGTAGGCCCACATGAAACAGAGCCAGGGTTATAATAAATCAAGGCCACCAACCAGATTGGCCCCGATAGAAAACAATAACCTGCCGCTCAGCAATGAATGCAACAAGGACCCCATCAGATCAATCTGGGATCGTACACAACCAAAGGATAGATCCATGAGCCACACCCACCATCAAATCACCATTTGTGTGATAGAGGATCAGCATCGCATGCGGAAACAAGGAGGAACACCAACCACCGATCGGGTTTGAGATGTAAATGAACGATCAAGATTGATCCCAACCAGGAGGAGCCCATCACGTCCCACATACCAACCATTAATGCCCCAACTGCCCAGAGTGAAGAACAGAACAACACACACAAGCCCATCATGTAGACAACAACCGAGCTTACCCAGATCGTGCAACTCCCACCAAGAAAGAAGCACGTACACTCCACCATCACCCACGGCCACATAAACTTGTAGACAAAGAGCCATCAACAATACCCCATTGAGAAATAGGCCAGCCAAAAGGAATTCACCACACAAGGAAGTCGAGAAGAAAGCCCAATGGAGCCGGAGCAAGGACACGACCAAAAACACAAGGAAAATTAGATGGGATCAAAGCCAAGCAATAGCGCGGGACTGAAAAAATCGAATCGGTGGAGCTGGACCCAGAAATGGCACAGGGCCTGAAACTGGCAGGGGTGGAACTAGGATAGAAAATCGACAATGGGAAGGGAGGTAGACAAGGAACACATGGGTGGAGTTGGAGCCGTAAGAGGAAATAGGAAAAGAATGGGAAAACACCCAATCCGACAGAACCGGAGCTAGAGATCCGCGAGGGGTGAAACAAGGATAGAAAAGTTCCTAGTCCAATTCCATTTCATGCCCAATTCTGGCGAACACAAATGGAGGAAAAACAAAAATGCATGTGGGGAGGAGCCAGAGCCAAACGACCGAAAAACCAACCCGACAAAGAAAAGGCCGACCCAATGGGGGCGGATCCGGAACTGGAATCAGAATAGAACTAGGAACTTTTCCAAAGCTCCCATTTTTGTTCCATTCCATGCCCAACTCCGCCAAAGGCAAATGAAGGGAAAGCAGAACAAATAGCCAGCAAGACAAAAATGGCCAAAGCAACAACAACAAAAACAAGGAGGGAGGTAGAGCCAGAACAAAAATGGAAACGGGACTGTGAACTTTGGAAAAGTTCAGATCCGATTCCATCTCGGTCCTGCCTCTAACAAAAGGGAGGGAAAGTGACCCAATGAAAACCCAAGGGAAGAAAGTGACCCCTAGGTCAAAACAAACAACACGATAGAGAAAAGAAAGGGAATGGGAAGCAGATCCAGAACGGGAATGGAAACTGGACCGTGAACTTTGGAAAAGTTCAAAGTGCAATTCCATCCCGGTTCCACCTCCCGCAGAGAAAAGGAAACAAGGGAAAGCTAAGGGGAGAAAAGAAACCCTTAGAACCCAAATGAAAACACCAAGGGAGAAGGCAGAAGGCAAAAGAAGGCCACCCCAAAAGGGGACATCTGCAAGACTCCAAGACCAATAGGAACTCAACACAAAGGCACCCAAAACTAAGGAAAGCACCAAAGACCAAATCCTCAAGGTTTTTAAAGATAAGCACAACAAATAGGGAAAGCCATAGAAAGTGGCTAACAGACCAAGAAAAAAAAGAGGGTCCCCACCTTCAGTGGGGTGTGTGTGCAAAAGAACTGCATAACAAATGGCGACTCTGTTGGGGAAATTCTCTAGAGAATTTCGATGACAAACTATCATCAAGAACTCAGAATCTCTGGTTTCTTTCCAAGCATCAGGTTACACCTAGACAGGGTTTCAAACATCACAAGAAAGCATACCTTTCCTATACCAAGGTCAAAGTGTGTGCAAATGCATCCATTTTCCTTTCCTAAATCGTAGCAAGGACCAAATTCAGTCTAATAGGGCTACATAACGATTCTAACTCCAAAAGAAACTAGGATAGAGCCTCACTGCCAGTCAAGCGTCCATAGCCCTAGTGAGGTTATCACCGTGATCCTCCCTAGCATATCTCTACTACCAGCCAGGCATCCATAGCCCTGGTAGAGATACTAGGATACCCTTGAAAAGGTGAACATTCTAATTTTCAATATTTTCTTTCTTTGCTTTTGATATTCTCTTTTGAGATTTTCTTTTAAAGCTTTACTTTTCACCTTGTAGGCAATGAAGCCCACATTCAAGGATGAGAACCACAGCGGCACTAGAGTAGAATTTAAGATTTTTCACCCTTTCAAACCTCCTAAAGACCAAATGCAACCTCAAAACTCTTAAGATTTGTATGAAGATATAAGACCCAAATATATTCTAGAGTTTGACTTAGTCTAGTGACACTAACTCCCAGCCCATGGAACATCTAATGAAGGAAATTCACCAATTTGAATGAATCTGAAGAGATGATAAAAGTCTGGAAAATAAATCCCAGAGCAGCCCCAGAAATGCAGCTAGTTGTATAGATGCAACAGACCCAAAGGAAAGTAGGGCGACCCCAAAGCAAGAGCAGAGCAGCAGGGAAAACCAACCCCAACAGAACAAAGCAGCGGACAAGTAGAGCAAAACCAAAAGAAACCCCACCAAAACCAAGGAAAAACAACAAAATAGAAGGGAAAGCTAATCTATTAATGTACACGGATGGAGCTAAGAACAACTCAAGACTGAAAATAATGCTTCAAATACTGCCCATTGACAGGCAGCGGGATATCTCCTCCAATGAGAGTTTTCAGATGAAAGGCATTATCTCCCAGAATCTCTGCAATCTAATAAGGACCAAGGCAAAGCCTGTCAAATTTTCCATGCTCCCCTTTCTTGTCATGGGCCTTATCCTAGTAGAGAACCAAGTCAGAGATTCTAAAGGCTTTTTGGTTCTCCTATCAAACCATCTTTTCACTATACCCTGATGTTTGGCAAAGTTTTCTAGGGCTTCATCTCTTCTCTCTTCAAGGTGCACTAATTTAGCCAAGTGGCCTTCATGCTTGTCCTCCCCATCATAATACTCATTGATAAATTGTAAGGTAGGGATCTTCAGCTGAATGGGAAAGACCAGTTCCAAGCCATACACTAAGTGATAAGGAGAGGTTCCTATGGATGTTTTATGTCTAGTGCGATCTGCCCAAAGAGCAAATAGGAGCTGGGTATGCCAATCCTTGGGATTTTTATCTAATAGTTTTTGGATGAATGTCAATAGGTTCTTATTGGAAGACTTAGCCAAACCATTCCCCTATGGATAGTAATTGGATGCAAATTTTATGGAAATCTTGTGGTCATAAGCCCAGTTAGAAAAATTTAAAGATGCAAATGTAGAACCATTGTCACAAACTATAGCCAATGGACAACCAAAGTGATTAATAATACCTAATTCAATGAAATTGATTACTACTTTGGAAGTATATTGTTTGCATGCAAGAGCCTCAGTCCACCTAGTAAAATAATCAGTTAAGGTAAGAATATACCTGTGGCCTGCAGATGAAGATGGGTTGATTGGACCAATGAAGTCCATCCCCCATTGTGCAACTGGTTTTACCTCTATGATAGGTCGAAGTGGAAGAGCCACACACTTCTCCCTACTTGTTGTAGTTTGACACACATGGCAAGTCTTCACGTGGTGATGTGTGTCCTTGAACAAGGTAGGCCAATAATAGCCTACCCTCATAATTGGATTTGCAATGGAAGGTGATGAACCATGGCCTGTGCCATATTTATCATGAAATTCAATCATCACTTTCCCTACCTCTTCTTTCCCTAGGCATCTCAGGTAAACCCCTTCATCGTTCCTCCTATATAGGATAGCTCCTTTCATCATAAAACTATCACTCTTCAAACGTAGAGCTCTTCTTTGTACTGAATTAAGGTGTTTGGGACATTTTTGATTCAACAAGTAGTAGATAATGTCATCATACTAGTTCCCCAGAGAAACATCTTCAAGATTATAATGTTGAGCAACAAGGTCAGGACCCATTTCTGCCATTGTCTTGGTCAGTCCCTGTCCTCTTACCAGCTTCATGGGTTGAATTTCAATGTCATATTCTTGTAACTCAATCACCCACTTGGCTCTACATTCACCCAACTCATTTTGCATCAACAACAACTTGATTGTAGGATCAGGGACTATAGAAAAGACCTTGTTTCTCAGTATATAGTGCCTAAACTTCTTCATAGTTTGGATCAAGGCATAAGCCTTCTTTTCAACACTAGGGTACCTCAATTTGGCATCCTTCAAAGGTGCACTCATGAATGCTATGGGATGTTCATTCCCTTGATCAAACTTTTGTGTCAACAAGCCAACACAAGAGTGACCGAAGGCAAATGAATAGATGTAGAATGGCTTAGCCTAATCAGGACTCACCAAAATAGGGGCTTCAATAATAGCTCTCTTGATTTCTGCAAATGCCTCCTTAGCCTCTGTACTCCATTCGATCTTTGCTTCTTGCTTCATCATGGCATTTAGTGGCTTGACTATTTCTACAAATCTAGTGATAAACTACCTGAAAAAGTTAATCTTGCCAAAGAAGGACTTCATTTCCTTTTGCTTGCAGGGGGTTAAATTTTTAGAATTGCCTCCACTCACTCAGGATCAATGGCAATACCTTGTTCTGAAATAATGTATCATAGCAGCTTTCCCTTGGTGACTCCAAAAATGCACTTCTTTGGATTAAGTGAAATACCAAACTCCCTGCATTTTTGGAATACTTTGCACAAATCTGCAACATGATCACTTCTCTTCTTGGAAAATACTATCAAATCATCCATGTAGATGATTGTGAGTTGCCGATGATGTCTTTGAAGGCAATATCCATTGCTCTCTGGAATGTAGCTCTAGCATTGATTAATCCAAAGGGAATTCTTTGATAAGCAAAGGTTCCCCATTTTGTGGTAAATACAGTCTTATGCCTATCCTCATATTGAACCATGACCTAATTGTATCTAGAGTACCCATCCAAAAAGGACATCATCTAAGATTCGTTGACAACCTGAAGCACCTCATCTAGTGAAGAGACTAGATAATTATCCTTCTCTGATGCTCTGTTCAAGTTTATGAAATCAACACATAGTCTGATTTCTCCATTTTTCTTCCTAACTGGGACCAAGTTTGTGACCCATGTTGAATGTCTTACTGGGAATATGATTCATGCTGAGTGTAACTTCTACACTTCCTTCTAAATGATGGGCTCCAAAAAAGCATTGATTGGTCTTTGTCTTTGTCGGAATGGCTTAACATTCGACTTGAGGGGAATTACGTGTGTAATGAACAAAGTATCATATGTCCTCAATTCATCATAGCTCCAAGCTATCACATCCTGATATGTGTGCAAGGCATCAATAATTCCTTCCCTCTCTTCTGAAGTGTACACCTTTCCAATAAATAAATTATTGGTGTTACCTTGGGTCCCCATGTTGTATGTTTCACATTGACAGTTGAGGGATTCCCTTTTCCTTTTCTACTCCTAATCTCTGATACTATCTAGATCAAAGATCCTCTCCAATTGCACCATGCCTCTTGGGATGGTATTAGTCTTCAAATTGAGGACTCCTTCTAGGTCAATTTCGACCTCTTGAGGCTTAACCTCGTCAATTACTTGGGAAGCAAATACATCACAACTAGTAATAAAATCAAGAATGTGCTTATCATCTTCAAATACCTGAAAGTTGGTGACATTGTCAGGCACCAAGGGTACTAGAACAAGCTCCATAGTGAACTTCTTTAAGCCCAAAACTGATAATGGCTGCAATGTACTTACTACTTGTGCCAGAGAATCAACAGTCTGATTCTTACTCTGAGGTATCAGTTGAATTTTCAAGGCATCAAATCCTTCAATAAGGTCCCAAATTTTGTGCCTATAGTTGGTCATCCTTCGATCATGACATGAGTATTTTCTTCTTACTTTCCTGACCACAAGCTTAGAGTTTCCCAACACCTACATAATTTTAACTTTCTTCCTTAATACCATTAATATCCCATGAACTAGGGCTTTATACTCAGCTACATTTTTGGTGCATTAGAATTGGAGTTTGTGAGCAAAAAAGTAGGTTTTACCTTTAGGACTGATTAGCTCAAGTCTTGCTTCAGCACCTTGCTTGGATTTGGATCCATCAAACCTCAATTTCCAATAGCCATTAGCTCCTATTGTTCTTGGGATGTCTCTATCCTTATTTTCACCTGAAGTTTCATCAGGAGGTTTTGGATCCTTCCCCTTCTGACTATTTTGAATGATCTTTACGCTTGACCCAACAGTTGGGGTTGTGTTGATGTGCCTTTGTACCTACTCCACTGTGCGTTGAAACAAGCAACATTCTAATTCAGAATGAGGAGCATCATGAATTCGGCACCAATTAGGAAGAAGCAATTCCTCAAAGTTCATATTTCTACCAAGTTGAATCTGATCTTCCACAGATTTTTGGATAAACTCTTGGAAGTTATCCAACAAATTGAGTTGTCTTTCTTCCTGATCACTAGGCTCCTCACCCATCACCAATCATGTTTTTTGGTTACATGGTGCCTCAGAACTAATGGTTTCTAATATGGACTCACCCAAAGAGGTTTGCAACATCAATATTTCTTTGGTTTCGGAAGTAGGGGAGGCCAAGACATAGTTTTCCATACTAAATTCTATTACCAATATCACATTTGAAGTGTTCTAATATTCGATGATGACATACTTCATTCTAGGTTCTCTCTCAATTCTGATCTGATTTGGGACTCCTTTCCAAGGGAGCCACATATGGGAATGATCTATGGATGTGTATCCATTGAGTGCCTTGGTGAAATCCCTACCTAAGATCAAACCATAGGTGTCAGGGATATTAGCTACCTAAATATTGAGCACTTGTTGCACTCTAGGGTATGAGGCAACTTGCATGGGAATCATGTTTAGTTCTCATACAATGTTCACCTCTATTTTTTCTAATTGGGTGACTTTCTTTTGAGAAGTAGCAGGGGTAATACCAAGAGCCCTACAAACAAAAAATAGCATAACATTCATGGACACCCCTGAATCTAGCAGGCAATTGTGCAAATTTTTACCAAATATACGAATGGAAATCAGGAAAGGAGGGGTTTCCATTTTGCCTTGGAATAAACTCAACTGTGAGTTAATTTGGGAAACCTGACTCTTATCTTTTTCTTTACCCCTATCCATGGGTTGTGAAGACTAGGACCTTTGGGTGTTTGTGAGATAGGAGGCCTTGCAATTGCCTCATTGGTAGCTACTCCTAGTGCTGCTACACTTGAATTAAAGGACCCAAGGACCACATTTCTGATTTCAGGAACTCTTAATAATTCGAAAGTAGAAAGACTCACCTTTACTTTTCTGAGTTCCTCAATGACATATTCTCCTAGCTGTTCCACATTCAGGTTGGTGTGGAGCTCCTTAGAATGACCAAACTTCTTATCTCTTGGTGCATCAACATTGCTTCCTTCAAAAATATTTGGTTTTCCTTCCTTTGTGAGGTATCGTGTTGGCACCTGAGGGTAGGACAGATTGTTATTAGCATGTGGGTCCAGTGGAGTAGTAAAATTGTGTGGAGGGGCAGATGTAGTAAATGGTCCTCCAGCTTGTAGATCCCTGTGGGGCTTGCTCCTCAGATCATATTTCCTGACAGGTTGCTGGAAAATTTTCACTTCCTCAACATTGGCCTCTTCTCCATCCAACGGGCCATTGTTATTCTTAGTTTCTTCATCAAATAGCTAAGAGATTTCATCTTTATTGAGTACTTTTTCAGCCTCCCCACTCTAGCTACTTGATTCCTCCTCTAGTTCATTCTCCTCATCCCTAGGGAACTAAGCTTGGTTCAGCACTAAAAATGGGGAATCATAGGGATTTGAGGGCACCAACTCTTCGTTGGTGGAATTTTTTTCAAATTTGTATTGGAAAATGGAAGTAGCAATTTGAAATTCAAGGCAATCAAGCTCTGAGTGTTGACTTGTCTTGTGAAGTCTACACCATCCATAAAAAGTAGCCTCTACTAAGTACACACCACTTGGAGGTTTTTCTTGATTGGAAGGTTGATCCAGCAGAGTGGGAACACCTCCATTGTTAGGCCTAGTGTTCCATGTCCTATTCTATCTGGGTGGTTGTCTTCTTTCAAATCCTTGTCCACCTTGTTGATTTCTATCAAAGTTCTGAGCAGAACCTTGTCCTCTTTCAAAGTTTTGATTTATGTCATAGTGTTGCCCTCTATTATAGTATGATTGCATGCTCTTTTGATTAGCTTGGAGTTGATTGTTCTGGTTCCTAAAGTAGATTACCTCCATTTTCAACTTCTTTACTTGTTCGGTCAGCTCATCTAACCTTTCTTTATCCGGATTGTTGTAAGGGACTAGATTCATAGTGTTTGGGGAATACCCTGACACTCCTCCAGAACCAGTAGACTGATTCAAAACTTTTGAGTTCTGCAAATAGGTAGGGAAATTATCCTGCATCTGTGAATGGAGGGGATGGTTAGCAGTTTGCTGAGGATAACCAGGCATTGGTTGGACTTGGTTTATTGGGTGACCCCGGTGAGGCACTAGAGGAAACTATGCAATGGGATTCATGATGGGTGTGTGATTTGTTAGAGCTTGGTTGAGAGATTGGACTTGGCTTGGGTGAGCACTAGGTTCTAGGGATGGCAAGGGTCCTGACAAGTGTTTTCTTAGGTCAGTACTAACCTTAACAGCCTCTGTGTATGCAACGAGCAAGGTAGTTGGCGGATTAGTTCTCCACTTGAGGAAGGTGGAGGTGAGACTATCAAGGGCTTCAAAATAGACCTCTAGGGAAATGGCCTCATTTCCAACATAAGATGCTTGTATTCTGGTGTATGCTCGATGGAACCTATTGTTGAATGATCCTATAGGCTTGTTGATTTCTTTCTTTACCCTAGTAAACTACATATATCACTCGTTGGCACTAATGGGGATCTTAAATTTTAGCAAGAATGCAGCCTCAAGCTCAGCCCAATTATGAATGGAAGAAGTAGGTAAGTGGTTGTACCAATAAAAGGCTTCCTCTCCTCAAGAGTAGGGGAAGAGTCTACATGCAACATCCTCATGGTCGATCCCCCTATCTCTTAGACAAATCTGAAAAATCCTGATATGTTCTTTTGCTATCCTATTTAGGTCATTCGTATGAAACTTGGAGAAGAAGTGCTCAGGGTTCTTGGGCATAACATTGTAGTTTTTGAATGTCAAGGGTGATGGGTTATTTTCCAAGAAATCCATTGGTGGAGGTGGTAATGGTAGATGGATGATAAAATGGTGTTGTGGAATGGAACCAACCCCAAAATCAGATGAAGATGGAGAGGGTGGTGGTGAAGATGGCAGAAATGATGGAATGGATGATGATTCCTTGAATTTTTTGGTCCTTCTTGACCTGGTTGGAGGTGGAAATTCTTGAAACTCTTCTTCTTCTCTTGTTATGGATCTAGTTCTCCTTCTGAGCCTCTCAGGAGAAATGGCGTTTAGAAAATTCTCTAGCTTGCCTATGGCCCTCCTTCTAGTGCCAATCCTATTGTTTGGTGTTTCTGCACATCAACAACTCATATAGAATAAAATTTATCCTATCTCTCTTGAAAGGTTGATCTCTATGAGCAAAGAGATATCCCCAAGGTCTCTCAGGTGTCAGGTCATGACAATATAGTAGAACAAACTCAGTGATAAATGTGAATATGCTAGTAATCACAAGGGGTCTTACGTGCAAATGTTGGAAGCTCTAAACTCATTAGATTTTAAGATATGGTGATGCTCTAACTTTGAGTCCTAACCATTTAATAAAAGAAATAGCAAAATATAAGGGTTTCAGAACTCCTAACTATTAACACTACTTCTAAGACTAACCATGCAAATGATGAAAGACCTGGAATGGACCAATCCCTTAAACTAGTTTCTGGTAGACCCAGGCTATACTTGCAATCTTGCAGAAAATAGTGCAATCTTCTAAGGTATTAAATATTTTTAGGCTGAAGGCATTCATTCAATGAGACTGAATGAATACATACAATTGAACTAAGCACATGAATATAAGCTACAGGTTGACCTTGTACAACATTCCCACAATCAAGAAATTGCCCAAGATATGAACCAGGGATGGATACAACACTTCAGATATTAAATCATCAACCACTATGAACTAAACTTAATCTACATTCAATCATTTCCAAGTAGTTTGAAAGATGGAACAAGAAACATGCAAGATTATATAATGTCAAGGAGGCACTAGTCATGAAAAAATGTCTACACTTTGTATTAAATCATCATATTAGCAACAATTCTGGTCTGTTACAACACTTGCTTGAAATTTGAAAATTACTTCTAATCTGTTAACATGCTACTCTACTGATTACAAGTCTTCTAACTTAGTCTTCCAATCTCTAACCTAGCTCAAACTGAGTTGAAATCAAGCCTCTACACAAGAGGCAAAGTGTCATACTTATAGAACAACAGGACCACATGAAACAGAGATAGGGTTACAATAAATCAAGGCCACCAACCAGATTGGCCCCGATAGATAGCAGTAACCTGCTGTTCACCAATGAATGCAACAAGGACCCCATCAGATCAACCTGGGATCATACAACACCAAAGGATAGATCCCTAAGCCACACCCTCCATCAAAGCACCATTTGCATGACAAAGGATCAACATTACGCATGAAAATAAGGAGGAACGCCAGCCACCGATTGGGTTTGAGATGCAAATTAATGATCAAGATCGATCCCAACCAGGAGGAGCCCATCACATCCCACCTGCCAGCCATTAATGCCCCAACTGCCCAAAGTGGAGAATAGAACCACACACATAATCCCATCATGTAAATAATAGCCAAGTGTACCTAGATTGCACAACTTTTGCAAAGAAAGAAGCACGCGCACTCCACCATCACCCATGGCCACACCAACCTGCAGACAAAGAGCCATCATCAATACACCATCGAGAAATAGGCCAACCAAAAGGAATTCACTGGGCAAGGAGGTCGAGTAGAAAACACGGTGGAGCTGGAGCTAGGACACAACCAGAAACACAAGGCAGACCAGACAGGATCGGAGCCAAGCAGTAGCGCGGGACCGAAAAAACCAAACTGGTGGAGCCAGACCTAGAAACGGATCAAAACCACCCAAAAACAACATAGAGCCCGAAACTGGTGGGGGCAAAACTAGGACAGAAAAATGACAACAAGAAGGGAGGAATACAAGGAGCACATAGGCAGAGCTAGAGACGGAAGAGGAAACAGGAACAAAAAACAACCAACCCAACGGAACCAAAGTTAGAGATCGACGAAGGGTGGAACTAGGACAAAAAATTTCCTAGTCCAGTTCCATTTTGCGCCCGACTCCGGCAAACACAAACAAAGGAAAAACAAAAATGCACGTGGGGAGAAGCCAGAGCCAAACGGCCGAGAAACCAGCCCGATGAAGAAAAGGCCAACCCGACGGGGGCGGATCTGGAACTGGAATGAGAATAGAACCGGGAACTTTTCCAAAGTTCCCAGTTTTTTTCCATTCCGTGCCTGACATCATCAGAGGAAAATGAAGGGAAAAAAGAACAAACAGCCAACAGGACAAAAATAGGCAAAGCAACAACAACAAAAACAAGGAGGGAGGCAGAGCTGGAATGGGAATGGAAACCAGACCATGAACTTTGGAAAAGTTCAGAATCCGATTCCATCCCGGTCCCGCCTCTGACAAAAGGAAGGGAAAGCGACCCGATGAAAACCCAAGGGAAGAAAGCGACCCCTAGGTCAAAACAAACAACACGATGGAGAAAATAAAGGGAGCGGGAAGCGGATCCGGAACGGGAATGGAAACTAGACCGCGAACTTTGGAAAAGTTCAAAGTGCAATTCCATCTCGGTTCTACCTCCCACAAAGAAAAGGAAACAAGAAAAACAAGGGAAAGCTAAGGGGAGAAAAGCAACCCTTAGAACCCAAATGAAAACACCAAGGGAGAAGGAAGAAGGCAAAAGAATGCCACCCTAAAAGGGGACATCCGCAAGACTCCAAGACCAACGGGAACTCAACACAAAGGCAACCAAAACTAAGGCAAGCACCAAAGACCAAATCCTCAAGGTTTTCAAAGATAAGCACAACAGAGAGGGAAAGCCATAGAAAGGGGCCAACAAACTAAGCAAAAAAAGAGGGTCCCCACCTTCAGTGGGATGTGTGTGCAAAAAAACTGCACAACAGTTCCAAAGGAAGAAGTTACATTAACTATTTTTTGAGTACTATGCTCTACCTTTTTTTCTTTTGATGTTGTAGTTGCACTAGGTGTAGTAGGGGTAGTAGTGGAAGATGATCTTCCTAATTTTCTAGGTCCAAAGGGCACTTCAACTACTTTGTCCCTCTTTTCTACTACAACTTCCCTTAGTATTTCAACATCATCCTTAGTAAGTGTATGCATTTTGCAAAATTCATCAACATTTTTATTTACCATTTTAGTTCTTTGAGGTGTTGAAGTTTTGAACTGCACTTCAGCTGAATTATCTTCATATGTACTGTGTTAGGGCTGAGAGGGATCCTTAGGGACTTTTAACAATATTTCAATGAGACCCTTAACTATTTTCTCATCAATCTCATATCCTAGAGTCTCTATCCATAGAGTTATAGGTTCAACTACCTCTATAATGCACTCATTAGTACATACCAGGAAAGTTATCTGCTTTGCATATTTTCTTTGTTGAAGTGCACAAGACAACTAAGAGGGGGATGATTTATTTGTATCAAATTCCTTAACTTCTAGCCTTAATAAATTCCACTTTAACTCAATCTATTATTAAGTGTAAACATGAAATGCAAATAATAGAAAGAAAAAACCAAAGACAACATATTTACGTGGAAAACCCGATGAGGGAAAAACCATGATGAGGATTAACTCATAATATAGCAATAATGCAATAGTGGATACAAAGGCTCATTGCTAGAGGGCCCACTACCCAGATACAAACGCTCACTACCTAAAAATAGGACTCACTATCCAGAAGGAGGCTCACTTCCTACATATAAAGAAAAAGACAAATAAAGATCCACCACAATAGGTTCCACACAGTCATAGCTTGATCAAAATATTGCAAACACCATTAGCTCACTGCTTTTAGGGATCTAACACATTAAAGTATTGTTGCCTTGATTCGCTCTTACACACTCGACTTTTTGCACTTCACCGCACACTTCACTTGCTTTTCTTTTAATTCACAACATCATGAGTTGCTTTTATACCATCTTCAACCCAAAAAACTTTCTCCAAGGTCGGCTATACATTCTTCATTTTATAAATTCAAATTAGTTCAGCTACTCAACATTCTCGTAGTGGATAAGAATGAGAGAGGACCAATTTAATATTTAATTAGGACCCATAAAACATCTTGGATCAAATACACACTTCCTTAATTCAATTTAAATCTTTATGTAATGTGTAAACACCAAGTCGACCAAACTTAATGAAAACACCAATGAACTTTGAAGTACGTGCATCTCCAACAAGATGATCACATGTGGATCACGCCTCACCAAACACTTGAACATCTCTTAGAAACAAATAGATACATCTATAGCAACTGCAACAATCTTCATTCATAGAACACTCTTCAACAGTCCATCTAAACCAAGCAGAAACACACCATAGCTCTGGAACAAGCCTTCTGGAGTACCAAACCACAAGTACGTTTTCCAAAACATAGAGAACATCAGGATTAACCTTCTTCCAGATCTTTAAGATCTAAAACAAACCACCAGAAGACTGCGGAGCAAAAACATCTCTCCTAGTCCACAGACAAATAGTTTTTCCAAACACACCAGTGAACACATCCTTCATCCTCCATCGACTCAAAATCTAAAACTTAGGATATATTATCCATTAAAGCTCATAACACAATACCACAGATCTGCACAGGTATAGGATCAACACAGAAGAAATGTAGAGCACAATACCAGAGCACACTCAAAACACATGCTCAATAGTGCCTTCATTATTTCTTAATTTTTTCAAAAGCACTTGGCATCAACACAAATGCAACATCATAAATATAGCTCCATGTACTCACAACACTTCTACATTATATCAACTATACAAGTACCATCTGCAATCACTTTGAACTATGTTGACATCAATGACAACATTAATGACAACACCACCAAACACATCCATACTTGCAACAATATCCCCTTTTTTTTTAATGAAAACACATGATGTGAAAAACCATCAAAGACAACATACACATTCTCCTGCTTCTTCTTCCCTTTCTTTTTCAGATTAGACAACCTGCACAAGTATTTCTGCACTCTCTTTTCCTTAAAAGATTTCCTCTCCCTCTTTCAACTTTTTCACATGACTTTCTCTCCCCATTTGAAATCAATGGAAAAGGAAAGTTTTGCATGAAAAATCTCCCATATAAAGCTCTAATCACTCCCCCTCAAGAGTGCACCCACATCAAATACTGCAACAATGCAACTCTCCACTCCCCCTAAGGAGTAGACCTCAATCATTAGTCCAGACCAAAAAGAATCTATGAACCCACTGGAATGGTGCACCTTCATGTGTACCTAATTCAAGGAATGAGGGGAAGTAACCCCTAACTTCTCCCTGAGATACTCAAAAGTATCCTTTAGAAGGGCCTTAGTGAATATGTCAGCAATTTGTTCTTTGGTAGACACATATTCAAGTTTGACATCATTCTTCAACACTTTCTCCCTCAAGAAATGATACCTGATAGATATATTCTTTGTCCTAGAATGCATCACCAGATTCTTTAAATGTTTATTAGACTTGACTATCAAAAAAGATAGGGATAGGCCCATCACACATTACACCTATATCCTTCACATTTTGTTTCATCCAAATTACCTATGTACAATAGGATGTTGATGCAATATACTCAGCTTTTGTAGTGGATAAAGAAACTGAATCTTATCTCTTACTCAACAATGAGACCAATCTTCCTCCAAGAAAGAATGAACCACCACTTGTACTCTTTTGATCATCTACACAACCAGCCCAATCTACATCAATGTAGGTATTCAAGGTGAAATTAGTATCCTTAGGATACCATAGCCTATAATCCAAATTCCCTTTAATATATCTAAATATCCTCTTTATAGTTATAACATGTGTCTCTTTAGGTTCTACTTGAAATCTTGCAACCAAACATACTGCATGCATGATATCCAATCTAGTGGTAGTAAGATACAATAGTCCACCAATCATAGATTTGTACATGCTTTGATCAACTTTAGAAGATTCATCATCCTTACTTAGTTTACATATAGTTACCATAGGGGTACAGACTGGTTTGGAGTCATCCATTCCAAACTTCTTCAAAAATTCCTTAACATACTTAGATTGTGAAATGAATATCCCCTTATCAGCTTGATTAACTTGAATTCCAAGGAATAAATTCAACTCACCAATAATAGACATCTCAAAATATTTTTGCATCTCCTCTAAAAATTGTTGGAAAAACAAGGATAGACAACTTAGAGGGGGGGTGAATCAGTTGTTACCAAAATCAGACTTATTCAACATTAATAAACCTTTAATCTTAGATCTGATAATTAATAGTGTAAGCATAAATCAATAACATATCAAAGACACATGAACAACAAGATTTTATACGTGGAAACCCTGTTAGGGGAAAAAACCATGGTGGATGTTAGTCCACAAGATTATACCTTGTTAAAAGTATAATGAAGAATGAATAAAGAATTCACTTGCATTCAGGTAGACTGCTTAGAGCTCACTACTCAAAGGGAAGGCTCACTGCCTTACATAAGAAAATCAGATTAAATCCATCTGATGAACATCAACTGAGAAATTAGCTTCTTCACAAGCCTGATTACAGTACCGGTTAGGCACAAAGCACTTATCTCAACCTTCTTCACACCCTACTTTGCATTCGGATGATCTGATCTTTATTCACACATACACACACTCATACACCGAGCATACTCCAAAATGTAGAAACAATCATTCTTATATATCTGCTACACGTATTTACATCAACAACTCTATCGGCCATAGAATATATGAATAAATGAATTACAACTTGTCGGTCTCAATACATAAAAAAATATTAATGTGCACCAACCTAATTCGTTCATAACATAGTAAGGACCTAAACCAACATCCTCAAGCATGGCAAACAATAAAATATTAATCCATAAGGATCTACAACACACTATCACCATCATGTCAGCCAAGAACATAAAAACCTTAAGCACACAATGAAAAATATTCAATCACGAATATGCCAATCAATGCGGATGTACTGAACTGATAGAGAACAATCTAGAAGAATCACTGAATATCTCAAAAATATATGCAACAACCAAATTCACCAGAATTGTAATCTCATCTTCCAGAAACACTTGCTACAGTAATTGGATAACTGTAGGAACACAAGACTTCATAACTTTTGCAATTCTTGATGCATACCATTGAAACTTTTAGCAAACATACTAGATAAGCTCATAAACAAACCCTTTAGTGTGTGCCACCTGATCATCTACGAACACAACTTTCCATCACTCTGACCTTCTTAGCTTCACTGGCTGCCTACAATATATTTATTACAATTTTCTCAATCTCCTCGACATATACATCCTTCAAAATCACCAATGCTAATAGTGTTGACATCAATGACAACCACATATTAGTAACACAACCACAACATCCAACACAAATTTCTTACACATACCTTCTTTTCCACCAGAGATAATATCATCAACATTTACCATAATTATCAACATTTTATTTTTCTCAACTTTGAAATAGAGATTATTGTCATCAGATCCTTTTCTGAATCCTTGTTGTGTCAAGTATCTATCCAACCTTGCATACCATGCTCTAGGAGCCTGTTTAAGTCCATATAGTGCCTTTTTCAATTTGTAGACTATGTCTAGTTTTTCTGATAATTGAAATCCTTTTGGTTGTTCCATGTACACTTCTTCCAATTCTCCATTCAAAAATGTAGAGTTGACATCCATCTGGTACACTTTGAAATCTTTATGAGCATAAAATGCAATGAACATCTGAATGGCCTCCATTCTTACCATCAGTTCAAATCTCTCTTAAAAATCTATTCCTTCAACCTATGAATAACCTTTGCGTACAAGTCTTGCTTTATTTCTTACCACTTCACCATATTCATTCAAATTACTCCTAAATACCCACTTTGAACCAATCACATCCTTGTTCACTGGTCTAGGGACTAGTTCCTATGTTTGATTCTTCTCTATCTGTTGCAATTCATCTTTCATTACTCTAACCCAACTCTCATTTTTGCATGCCTCACTCATAGTCTTAGGTTTTATCTTTGAAAGTAAACAAAAATTTACCTCAACCACTTTTCTTCTTGTCTTTCCACCTTCACTTATATCTCCAATTATTTGTTCCTCCAGATGATTCTTCTGAACATATTTAGGAGTCTTAGGAGAATGTTTTGGAATCTCTTCTTCATCACTTTTTTATTTCTCTTCTTTTTCTTCTTCTTGTATTTGTCCATAGATAGGATCATTTGGTTCAACTTCACTTATTTCTACTAGTCTATGCATAGCTTCATCAACTTTTACATTTGCAATTTCAACTATTTTCCTCAATAATTTATTGAAGTATCTATATGCTTTGATGTTAGTTGAATATCCAAGGAAAATTCCTTCATCGCATCTAGCATAAAACTTTCCAAGATTCTCACCATCTGTTTTAATGTAAAATTTTCTTCCAAACACTTTAAAGTATCTAACAGTAGGAGTCTTACCAACCCATAACTCATAAGGAGTCTTTATGTTGTTACCTCTAATATTAACTTTGGTAAGAATGTAAATAGCAGCGTGCATTACTTCTCTCCAATACACATCAAGAACATTTTCTTCTTTCATCATAGTTCTAGAAGCCTCTTGAATAGTTTGGTTCTTCCTTTCCACAACTCCATTCTGCTGAGGGGTTCTAGGGGAAAAATAATGTCTCTTTATGCTATGCTCTTCACAAAATGCATTAAACTCACCATAAATGAATTCTCCACCTCTATCAAACCTCAAAAAATTTATTCTCAGGTTTACCTCATTCTCTACTCTTTATTTGAACAATTTGAACCTATCTAGAGCTTGAGCTTTCTCTCTAAGAAAAGTAACCCATGTCATCCTAGAGTAATCATCAATCAAAATCATAAAATACATGTCACCATTAAGGCTTCTTGTTCGTGTAGGACCACATAGGTCTATATGAATCAATTCCAGCATTCTGGTAGATTATTGTTATTTTATTTTAAAGTTGCATCTTGTTTGTTTTCCTAACTGACAACTTCTGCAAATTGAATTTGTAGGCTTTGTGATTCTAGGAAAATCTCTAACAACTTCTCTTGAATTGATCCTAATCAGATTTTTGAAATTTACATGTCCCATCCCCCAGTTCCATAGCAAACTTTCATTGATCTGAGAAAAAAAGCACTAACCATCACCACCCTTAAGATAATAAATGTTTCCATGAGTTCTTCTTCCTGCTACTACCACAATTCTGGATCCTTTTCTGATCTCACGGGTGTTATCTTGAAACACAATCTTAAATCCTTTGCTACACATATTCCCGACACTCAAAATAGTATTCCTTATGACCTTAACATAATAGACATCATCAGTACTATATTTTCCATCAAGACTAATTGTTCCTTTTCCTACAATCTTAGCACCAGAATCATCTCCAAAAATAATCAATCCTCTAGCATACTTTTCAAGTTTAGTGAACTTACTTTTGTCTCTAGTCATATGATTTGAACATCCACTATCAAATACCCAATAATATTCATCCTATCGAGCATGAAAAGCAGTAACCAAAGTACCTTCCATCTCATCCTTCTTGCTCTCCAAACCAGATTCCCTTGCAATATTCTATGGTTAGTAGATATAGATTTACTTTCCAAGGCTGGAAACAAGCATTAATCTTTATCCTCCTCAAAATCAGACTCATCATCAGAAATTCCTGCATCTTCTCTAACATAATATAATTTCTTTAACTTCCTATCCTTTTTGTCTTTATAATTATTATTATTATCTTTGTTCTTTTTGTGTGTCACTCTATCTGGACATCTTGAAGCATAGTGACCAATATTTCCACAACTGAACCATTTAAAAGGTAACATACCTTTGTACTTACTAGTACCTTTCTTCAATTTCCTTGTAAAGTTTGCTTCCAACTCTTCTAAGCAATCACTATCAGAATCACCTCCTATCTTAATTTCTTTAAAAGTTGTTTCAGCTTTCTCCTTTTCTCTTCCAAACTTCCTCATCTCAAATGCATTCAAGGTGCCAAATAACTGCTCCTTAGTAAATTTATTTGAATCATATGATTCTTCAATAGTAGAGACCTTATCACTACAATTCTCCGGTAGGTTCATCAAGATCTTCTCAATTACATCTTCATCTATCATGGTACCACCTTGGTTCTTGATTTCATTTGCTACAAGTTCAACTCTCTGATAATAGCTTGCAATATCTTCACCTTCTTCCATTCTCAAGTTTTCAAATCTGCATTTTGTTGTTAGCTTCCTTGATAATTTCACTCTATCATTTCCTTCATAAATATTTTTCAATTTTTCCCATACTTCATAAGCAATGCCTAAAGAGATAAATTTTGTCCTTTCAGTTCTAGATAAAGCACTGAAGATAGCATATCTTTCCTTTTCATTCTCCTCATAAGCAAAGATCTCATTTTTAGAGAAAGGACCAGTGGACAATTCAACATACTTTGTCTCTACAACTTTCTAGGTCTTGAAACTAAGAGAAACTAGGTAACCTCTCATCTGGACTTTCTAGTCACTATAATCAGCTTCATCAAAAGTAGGGATTTGCAACTTGTGCGCCATCTGATCTGCCTCAAGTGGTTAATATTTTCATTGAGGAACCAAAGATTTGATACCAATTGTTGAAATGCACAAGACAACTAAGAGGGGGGTTGAATGAGTTGTGCCAAATTCCTTAACTTCTAGCCTTAATCAATTCCACTTTAACTTAATATGTTATTAAGTGTAAACATGAAATGAAAATAAAAAAAAAGCAAACACCAGAGACACTAGATTTATGTGGAAAACCCAATGAGGGAAAAACCATGGTGAGGACTAACTCACAATATAGTAATAATGCAATACCGGATACAAAGGCTCACTACCTAGATACAAAGGCTCACTACCTACAGATAGGACTCACTATCCAGAAGGAGGATCACTTCCTATAGATAAAGAAAAAGACAAATAAAGATCAACCACAATAGGTTCCACACAGTTGTAGCTTGATCAAAATATTGTAGACACCATCAACTCACTGCTTTTAGGGATCTAACACATCAAAGTAATGCTACCTTGATTCCCTCTTACACACTACTTTTCACACGTGATCACACACTTCACTTTCTTTTCTTTTAATTCACAATATCGTGACTTTCTTTTATACCATCTTCAACCCTAGAAACTTTCTCCAAGGTTGGCTATACATTCTTCATTTTATAAATTCAAATCAGGTCAACTACTCAACATTCCTATGGTGGATAAGAATGAGATAGAATAAATTTAATATTTAATTAGGATCCATACGACATATTGGATCAAACACATGCTTCTTTAATTTGATGCAAATCTTTATGTAATGCGTAAACACCAAGTCGTCCAAACCTAATGAAAACACCAATAAACTTTGAAGTACGTGCATCTCTAGCAAGATGATCACATGTGGATCACGCTTCACCATACACTTGAACATATCTTAGAAACCAACAAATACATCTATAGCAACTGCAACAATCTTCATTAAAAAAACACTCTTCAATGGTCCATCCAGACCGAGAAAAAACACATCGTAGCTCTAGAACAAGCCTTCCAGAGCACCAAACCACAAGCACATTTGCCAGTTAATAGAGAACATCAAGATTAACCTTCTTCTAGATCCATAAGATCTTAAACAAACCACCAAAAGACTGCGGAGCAAAAACATCCTTCCCAATCCATAGACAAATAGTTCTGCCAAACTGGTTCACACACCGGTGAAAACATATTTCATCCTCCATCGACTCAAAAGCTAAAACTCAAGATATAATATCGAGTAAAGATCATAACACAATACCATAGATCTGCACAAGTATAGGATCAACACAAGAAATGAAAAGCATAATACCGGAGCACACTCAGAACACATGCTCAACACTACCTTCATTATTTCTTAATTTTCTTAAGAGAACTTGGCATCAACACAACTGCAACATCATAAATATATCTCCATGTACTCACAACACTTCTACAGTATCTCAACTATACAAGTACCATCTGAAATCACTCTGAACTGTGTTGACATCAGTGACAAAATTAATGATAACACCACCAAACACATCCATACTTTCAACATTCTTACTAAGCTCTTCGGAACTCTTTCTCTTTCATGCATATTATTCTAAAATATTGTGAAGAATGTAGTTAGATCATCACTCTATTCCTTTAATTATCCAATATTATGTAAATGTTCAAATATTTGATGTATCACCAGCCTTTTGGTATTCCATATAATGTTTTTATTTCTAGGTAGCTCTCTTAGAAAGTAAAGTAGTAAAAAGACTACCAATGTTCCAAACTTGAATGGATATTTTTGTTACTTGGTTTGGATCAAGTTATCCATAAGTTTCTACTGGAGAAAATCACACAAATCATAGTCTCTTACATTTACCACCATGTCATGTGCAACATAAATTTCAATTGTAGACACTAAATTTCCTCTATTGGTGAAGTATATTTTCTAACCTATCATGATTGCATCATACCTCATAGAAAATTTTGTAATATGTTTGGTTGTTAGTGCTCTCCCATCATATATGGCACCAATTAATTTTATAGCCACATCATTTCTTACAGACTTTAGCACTAGTACAGGTCTAGTGTCATAGAGACCAGTCAAATCTTTGATCACTTCTTTGGTAATTAGTCTAGGCACACTTATCCATACAAATTTATCATGCACTCTACTAATTTCTATCCTTACAAAATTTGCATTCATTCCACCATAAAAATTTGGGAACCAATTCCATACATCTAGCTTCTTCCGTACAATATTTTCTTATTCTAGATTCATCGAGGAATTATCTCCAATTAACTCATTTATCCATAGATTCCTAAGTTCTTGGTGATAAAATTCTTCCAATTTCCCATGAATATAGGTTTTAGTATCCGTGATGGGCAAGACATTATTTGGAATTTGTGAAAACGCACCCATGGGATAAATTTCCTAAACTTTCCATGAAAACCTTTTGAATCTCGGTCTAGGTATCTCAAAAGTTTCAACCACAGTGGGAGTGGCCATTTTTCCCTCAATTCTTTTGTATATGCTTATGGAAATTATTTCTAATTCAAATCCACAAAGTTTTTATAGTTATAAATACCTTTTCCACACTTTAACAAAAATTATGGTTTGATGTCATATGCTTTGAATCGCTTCAAATTTCTCTTCTTTCTTCAAAATGCATAAAAGTGATTTAACTCGACTTATATTTTCACTTTATACCTTACCGGTCTTCCCTAATTTCGTATTTAATGAATCCCATCCTCAAAAAGCTAATAAACACCTTATATATACATTGTAAAACCCTAAAGTGTTCTATAATTCTCCAAATTTGCATCTTTTCTATTGGAAACATTTTCAGCACCTTCATAATATCATTTTACATCACATATCTTTGTGTCACTTCTTGACACCTCTTATATTAGGGGTTTATTAGATTTTTTTGTGATTTCTCCCCCTAAACCCAATATTGGATTTAGTTTT
>CM021106.1:381571626-381626298 GCA_007115665.2 Sequoiadendron giganteum | reverse complement strand
TAACATTCTCCTTTGACGGTAACAAATTCAAAAAATAGAATACTAAACACATGAGCAGAGACCCAAACCGGAAGGGATAACTCTCAACCACAAACATTCTAACTTTCTCAATTAGGTTTTCCAATATCAGACTACATAGGTCAAACTGTTGATTTTCTTTCACCATCTTATGTGCAAGATACACAACAATGGCAGATGTAGAACCTTCACGATTTTGGAAATAGATTTTGAATGAGATATCGTAAGCAACATACCTTACTACAGAATCGACAATGGTATTTATTAGTAGAGCTCAAGGGTCTTTGTCGATACCAGTAAGTTCCTTCACTTCTCTGTATTTCACCATTTTCTTCCCAAGGAGGTCACCAACTCTACACAATCCAGTAATAGCTTCAATGGCTTCCTTAGTGATTGGATAGGATTTGTCCAAAATGATGCTCCCATCCTTGAATCGGCTCAATAGGAACAAGATAGACTCTTTGTCGGCAAACAAGGGGAATTCTCCCCACAAATCCATAGCTAGGACACATACATTCTGCAATTCATCCGTCTTCAACCCTAGTTCCATTTCCTTCATCTTCCGATGATCAAATTCATCCAACTCTACTCCCTTCAGCTTCAATGGAATATCGCCACTGGATTCACTGACAATCAACACGTATTCCATCGTCGCGCTTAGCTTCTTCAATGCTCAACGAAACCTCTTCTTCTTCTTTGCAAATTATGAGAAATGATTTGAAACTCCATCTTTTATCCTTAATTGCTCATGATGATTTCACCGCCAAAACATGCATTGATGACGCCAACAATTGTACTTCGCTTTTCAATCAGCCGGATTAAGCTTCATCATGCAACATCACTCGAATCTAGCTTAGTCATGCTAAAAACACCTCAATCTTACTTTGGAAAGGGGGAACTGACAGGATATGCATTGCAAAACTCCCCTTGAGCCAAGTTAGTTGGCTTAGATTCCAGAAGAGCTTGTATCGGGATCCGGTACCACAGGAGGGCTCCCCACACTTGTTTCCTTTTTCTTCCAAACGGTGATGGTCTTCTTCTTAGATTCATCTGATTCTGCAACCTTCTTTTTGCTTTTAGACTTTTCCGTAGCAACATATTTGCATGTGTTAGCATAATGTCCGGATCGATTGCACTTGTAACACCTTTGCCCTGACTTAACTGAGTGAACCCTAGATTTGCACTGATTAGCTTTGTGAGCATACCCATGGCATAAGTAGCAATATCCATGAAAGAGATTATTCATTTCATTCCTTCTAGCCGGATTAGATAATTGACTTTTGCAATGACTTGCTTTGTGACCAAACTTGTGACAGTTAAAGCATTGAATACTTGGTTCCATCTTGCTTCTACATTCTATAGCCTTATGTCCAAATTTCTTGCATAGAAAACAATGACAATTAAATGATAAGTACCTTTGAGCATTTGGTTGCTTCACCGAAGGTCTTTTTGTGAATGTTCTAGAGTTCCGAACCTTACTAGTTACAACAGATCTTGCTTCAGCTTCAACTGCTTTGTCTTTACCCTTAGTGTTCTGATTTGAGCTTTCCCCTGAGAAGCCAAGTCCTTCCTTATCCTTGTGACATTTCTGTAGGGACAAGAGTTGATCCAGAATCATGGTGCTTTCACATACTCTAGCTTTTGATTTCAGCCTTCTTAACTCTTGATCTAACTTCTCATTTTCTTCTGATTTCCGTTTGATGGTATCTTTGAGATTTTCTCCAGTCTTCTTCCATTCTTCCATTTGTTGTTTGATGGTGTCCTTGAGATTTTCTTCAATCTTCTTCCATTCTTCCATTTTCTATTTGATGCTATCTTTGAGATTTTCTCCAGTCTTCTTGTATTCATCGAACTGTAGCTTTAGGTTCATAGCACTTTCCTTTGACTCCTTTAATTCCTTGCTGACTTCTCTGTGTCTTGCTTTGAATTTCCAGATTTGCTCCCTTAGCTTTGAGATGCAAGCATTTGCCTCAATGTTTTCTTTCAATTCCTCATTTTCAGATTCCGTACTTTCCATATCACTCAATATTGTCTTCAGTTCTTCTTCAAAGTAATAATCTCCTGCCATCTTGTTCAACCTGCCAAGATCTTCCTCAAGTGGTTAAGCTCTATTTGCAAGGGACCAAGCTTTGATACCAATTGTTGAACAGTCTAGATAACTGAGAGGGGAGGTGAATCAGTTATCCCAAAAACTTTTCCTTTCTTTACTTAATCCGGAGCAATCTTAAATCAATTGAACATTAATTAAAACAAATATGAACATTAAAGCACTCAACAACACCATGCACAATGAACACCAGAATTTATGTGGAAACCCAAGAAGGGAAAAACCACGGAGAATGCTAATTCTCAATTATAAAGCACTAGTTAAGGTGACACTGGTTAAGGTGATTTTTACAAGGGCTCACTACCAAAATGCTTATTGCAGGTAAGACTCACTGCCCGATTAATACAAAAATCATTGATTACAAAATAGACAAAACATGAACTAATGAAGTTGCATCTACATATGCATGAATTTAGGTCCGGTTAAGAGCACAATATTTGATTGCAATAGATCCGGTGAAGAATCTTCTGCACACCTTTCCTTCCACAACCTTTGCAATACAAATTGCTTCTTCCTGACACTTGCCTTCACTTCCTTCTCTATTTCTTGTCGCACTATCCTTCGCACCCTTATCATTGTTTGCACATACCACACTGCTTGTTCGATACTCCAAAAAGGATGTTCTACATATATATATATGTATACCACACTGCTTGTTTGATACTCAAAAAAGGATGTTCTACATATATATATACGCCCGAAGAACAAAATGAGTCGGCCTAGCAAAACATGTCGGCTTGAAGAACAACCTTGAAATATTCAATAAGGCTTGGCACGCTAGCACCAGACCCAAAGGATAGGTCGCACATAAAGATCTTCTTACCACGTTACACCAGGACCCATAAATAGGTCATACATACGATAAGTTCATCACCTAGCATAATTACCAAAATATAGTGTACTTTGAATTATATGAGATATATTTCGGAGCCGATAGGAACGCCACGACCAAGACCAAATCTTGATCATCATCAATTTCAGTACCAATCGGAGGAATGCAGTTAGACATACCAAAACTTGCAACATGCTACATGAATGTTTGGATAGGAAGGATACCTGGAATAAGCTTTAGGCACAATAGCTAATATCAAAAGATTAGTTTTCATTATTCTGCATTAACTGTCTTCCACAGATGTCCCAAAAAGAAGTACTGCCATATCCGGATTGAGGATAACATTCACACTACGCAACATTATAGGATACGATAGGATAGATCATTTCTGTATATCATTTGGAGCACAACCTTCCAGATCCCAGGTTTTGACATCAATGACAACAATGCCAAACCGACAACTTCTCAACAGTCAGCCTCATCATTGGTCCCTCAGTTTCTATTGGCTGTGCATCCTGAACATTATTAACTATGGCCCAAATACAAACAAAATCATTCACCTTGCTCAGCTTCTAGGTGTTCATGTCATATGCCATGCATCTGGAAAGCAATTATTTTAACATAGTGGGATTGAATTATTATTTTTTGAATCCTCTAATAGTAAAGACACTCCAATATTCTTTGTTACTCATTCAATCATGGAAGCATGGAGAAGAAAACCTGATGTTGCACAGGGATTTTAAATGGAAGCCACATGTTCACTAATCAACAGGTGTTAACAATAAATTGGATTTGATTGTCAACGGTGACAAGGAGGTGTTCAAAGTAAATTATGTTTTGTAAAAATATTCCCTATACCTGTGGGTTAAATTCTCTAATAATACTGATGAGAGGGGAAAGCCTATTCCACCTTAGCAACTGTGGTGTCCTCTTTTACCACACTCAGCTGCAATGTCACTTCTGGCTGCTACAGGGATTAAAGAATCCTCTCCATGCAGCCTAATGGGCAATCCGCAAGACAATGACGACCTTACGGTTTACTCATTCACTATAGATTCTATTAACGTGTTAGTCCAAAATCTCCATGGAAGGATGTTGTCACAATCAAATGTCTACAAGGAATGCTTTTGACATTCTTTACGTTTTGAGCAGGTTTGTGGAAAAAGCATGGATCTTACAGTCTGCCATAAATGCGGTCTCTTCAAAAGAAATTTTACTTTTCAATGCCCTTTTTTTGAAACTGGCCTTGCATGTTAGTGAAAAACAGGGTAAGGTTTAGAATCATGCCTAAAATAATAAATAATACTCTTTTACTATGTATTTTTCCAAGTATCCTTGTTCATCATAAGCCAGTCCAGATCAATTTGTAAAAGGTGTCATGTCCCCCGAAATTGTAACACCAAATATGAAATATTAAAATACGAATAACAAAATCCAAGAAATATCAAAATATAAATATAGGCAATTGCAATCTAAATATTATTATTATAATTATAATCATCCTAGATAATATTTTAATTATAGTCTAATTATCATAATAGATATAGCTACTAATTATAAATATCATAGTAATAGAAACAACATTCACAAGGAAAACAATATGAAATAATATTAATATAAAATATATCAAACCTGAAATATTTAAATAAAATACATCAGCAGCCAATACAAGGAATCCTAAAAGAACTGATTCCTATCAAACAACAGTGATCATGATAATACAAAAGAGAACACTTGATATTGTTGATTGTAATTATTATAATGAAAAAATATTTACAATAAACTAATAAATCTGAATATGACTATAAATAAATAATAATTACAAGCATGGCTATTAGTATCGATTCCTAATACACCAATTCTTAATTATCATCAAGGCCAAACAATGCATCAACAGTGATTTGACTCGTCCCTCTAAAAGGGTGCGATTGATACCAAATAACCTATCCCTTGGCAAGTGAATGGTCACAACTATTGGTAAGTCAGGTTATAAAAAAGAGATAATTCCAAAACAGATCGGCATGGAGGGGATTAGAGGAAATAAAACGGAGAAAGGGATATCAGCAAATGAATAAAGGAAGATGGAGTAAGAAAAAAATAGAAACAGTTACAAGTCTGGAATATTGACAGCAAGGAAGAGAAAGAGAGATATGGGTAGATTCTGAAGAAGCAACAGGTTTGGATATAGAAATAGCAAATATATATACATATATATTTGAATATGTATATGTAGTTGAGATTTATATGCAAGAGTGATGCTTGCAGCAATTGGGCCTTATAAGTAACTATAGTACTTTAGATAGATATTGATAGTAGATTCTTATTCCTTTGATCTACACTTATGATATCTTTTGAGTATTAAAAGTAAATCAATCGATAAGAAGAAAAACAATAGAGAGATAAGAAACAAAAGGAAAGCTCAAACAACAACAACAGGTTAATTACGCCACCCATCAGGTGTATTTCTACCTTAGCCCTTAGCAATTGGTTCATATGTATATGCATAATTTAATCATTTCTATATATGCAATGATTACTTAGCATCATCTGAATTTCCTTACATTAGTTATTCTTTATCATCTCCATCTGGATATATATATGCACCAATCAGCTATTTTGATAGTAACAATCTGATTATATATATGTATATAATGAGTAAGAGATCTGCATAGCATTTCTAGTATTAATATGCATTATTACTGTATGTAGATGTTGTTCTTGATGATACCATAACATGTATGGATGCTATTGAATATTAATGCCTAAAGATAAATCTGAGTGTTTGAATCTGTTTGAAAACCTGCTCAGGAGGAAGGGCCTGAGAAAGTGGTTCCTAGAGACCCCGCTTAAGATCCGCCTATTCTCAATGCAAGGAGGGGCCATGGATGAGTGGAGAGTCTGCTTAAGATCCGCCCTGTCCGAAGGCAGGGATATGCCATGGATGGGTGGAGGTCCCACTCAAGTCTGCCCGGACCAAAGAAGGGAAGGGCCATGGAGTGGTGGTAGGCCTAGACCACGATAAGATCCGCTTGCTTCCTCCAGTAGGCAAAGTGTCTTCTGAGGTTGTGACATGGGTGGAGAAAGCAGGTACATGTCGCTTGCAGGGAGAGTTGTGGTACACAACCTCTTAGGCTTGGCAAATGGCTTCGGGTGGATCCATCCATGTTACTCCTCCTAGTTCATAATCATTGCATTTGTGATGAATCTATAAATGTGATGCCAAACTGCTAATGCTAACAGATATGTGCATGTGTGGAAATATTGCTCATGTGGTGAATGCAGGTTTCAACCAGGAATACATCATTAAAGAGTTATCCAATTGATAAGGTGAAAACCCTAACCCTAATCAATAAGTGAATTCTAGGGCAAGCCGGGACAGGGGACATTACAAAAGGAAAAATCTTACTCTCTCAAGCTGCTCTGACCAGCAAAGAGTCTTCCAAAACAGTCCTCATTGAGAATCAAGTCACTGTCATTTCAGATGAGGATTACAAAAGTGATGAAATTTCATATTCCTATCTGTCATTCTGCTGCCTGGGATTCATCATGATACTAATGACTCACCCACTGTCAAATCTAGGTCACAAGCAATGGTTATTTCTGCCTTTACCCCTGTATATAATAAGCTCAGTTCTCTTATCTCCCAACCTCTTATAATGACTAATGCAGCTTAACTCATATCCAGGAATGGCAGCTTAGTAGAAGTGGCTAGGCATATTCTCCCCACTATTTATGTTTCCTTTACAAAGAATTGGTATTACTCCTAACTCTAGTGATTCTTCTAACGTCCCAATCTATCCAAAGAATACAAACAGCCAAGGCCATGTGGAGAACAAAGCTGGGCCTTGCTCAAAAATTACTCTTCATCTTGCCTCAGCTAACATTAATGAAACTTTGAATGGTCTAGTGAGGATTGCTGAAGGACAGAATATGAAAAATGACCTCAGATAGGAGAATTCCTTGTTGATGCAAAATCTGCAAGGTATAAAGGAAAATCAGCGAGTCATAATCACCTACTTGAACAAACAGGATGAGAGTTTGTCAATTCTAACAAATCAAACAATTGTACCCAAGAAATTGACAAATTTCTTTATTCTGAAAGAGGAGAAAAGGACCTCTTGATGGCCCAGCATTAGATTCAGTAAATCAACGATGCAGAAAGACGGAACACATGACAATTCTTGCTCAATGAAGCCACTGAGCTCCCAGTCAATGACACAACCAATTTGATCAACAGGGAGATGGGTATGGACCTGGATCTGGAATGCTGATCTATCTCCTCCCACTGGACCAAACCATGGCAGATAAATCTGGACTACTTCCAATACAAACCATGGCAAATTAATCTGCAGTTGCACTACTCCAGACACAAACCATCAAGGGAACTATCTCCTTCTTAGTGCTTTGCCTTTTGTGTCTTTTTCTATATTCGTTTTCAGCCGTCTCAGCTAAAAATACAACTATGTAATGTATAAGTGCATATAGTGCAGCTCTGGATAATAGTTCCATTAGGATTGGCTTCTATAGTTTTCTGCTATTTCTTTGTTCTTCATCCTCTCTGAAAGAAAGTAAAAACAATTATGTATAACATTGTATCTCACAAAAATATCTGATAAAAACAGTCTTGATACCTTTCAAGTCCAATTTATTTTTATTTTTGTCAGGTAAATGATTGTTAACCTTACAACCAAACAGTTTTGTATGTTTTATCTTCAATTTTCAGTCTGATCATATAAACATTGTAGTCACTACATCAGCAAATAACTCATTGGGCAACTTGCTCAAATCAAACATATCAGCCATAAGAAATTTCATGCACATTTAATGAACAATCTTTTTTTTATACTTCAACCTATTCTGCTGCAGAGTATGAGGATTACACAGTCTCTGGATGCCATATTCCTTTAGATGGCTGATAAATTCCCAGGATGGTTGTTTTTTTCCATTATCACATCTGAATTTTTTTGAGAAACTTCTGCCTTGATTTTAGTCTAATGTAAGAAATAGTTTAAAATCATTTAAATGTTTTGTTCTTGAGCAACACAACTGATGTTCTGTGAGATACAAAATCAAAAAACACAACCAACATTGACTGATGTAATTGCTCATGTATAAAAGTTGTGACATTTTAAATTGTGCTTTACATGGGTCCACACATATTAGTCCAAGCAAGTTCAAGAATATCCTTAACAGACCTAACCTTGTCCCTGGAACTGCTTCTAATCATGTTTCCCTAAGAGACGGTTCTCACTCAAACCTGTAGTTCAGGTTGGACTCAAATCAAGGTCTGCAACAAGTCCATATTTCTTCTTTGGTGGAGAATGTCTGTATACTAACTTGTGTCTGTTGTGATGAATGTGCAAGTATCTGCAGGCATCTCTATTTATAAAAGATGTACACAGAACAGGTTATCAAGACTTGGAGCTTTGCTCAATTTCTCATTTTACTAGTGGCATACCTATCAATCATAGTTCTGCCTTCCAGTAAAGTCAAGTAAAAGTTGCGCCTTTATTTCTGCTGATCTTATTTCACTGTAAGGAGTCTTCATAGTAATGATTCACATTGCCAAGTTGCTCTTCCTTGTTCTCCAGAAATTGATGTGGGTGAAGGATCCCGCAATCTGTTAACCACGATCTTGGAGAAAAATTAGTATGATGTTTTGGAGAGAGGTAAGCCTAAGTTTGATATATGTGAAATGGCTTTTGTGCTTTGGTTCCAATGGCAACAATATGAAGTTCATTGCAGCAACAAATTTTGCTACAGGTTTCCTATACCATTGCCTGAAAGTCCCCTTGATTGAATTGTATGCCCACTGAAAAAGTTATGCAAATTTTGCTACAGATTTCCTGTACCATTGCCTGAAAGGCCCATTGATCGAGTTGTATGCATACTGAAAAAAAAAATCTTGAAATCCATTTGAGCCATTGGCAATATCTAACTTGAAGTGAAAAACATTTTTTAAATTTTTAGTTATTTAGGCACAATAAACTTCGAAAGACACAATTTCATTAATTTGTGAGGAAGTTGTGGATGCATCTAGAATCTTTTCTTGAGCTTGTATGTTGCTTGAAGTTGGATTATCTTCATCTAGGAGTAAAGTGACGTTATGCATGAATAGATCCATGGTGCCCATTAAACATCCACTGAAAAAAATAATGTGTTTGGAATCTGGGATTGGCTCAGTTCAGGAGCAAAGAGAAGAGATGGTTATAGCTTCCACTATGATTTTCTCTCTAGTGTTTAAAAGAGTCAAATCTGAACTGATGACCCACATGATGAAATCAGTGCTTTGTCTCATCAAGGCAACCTGCTGAATGAATTTGGATTTTCTTTTCTTAGCTAGAGCATTTTGGCTCTATTTCTCTGAATATGGTGTACTTTCCTCTCCTTAAGGACAACTGTTGCACTGTTGGCATACTTCCAGACCATATTTGAGCAGAGATCATTTGGACTTATCTTTCTTTATTACAAGTTGCAACCTAAAAAGTGATCACATTCTTTAGGTTTGATTGTAACATGCTTTAGCCTCTCTGCGAAACTGAGTATTCTCCTACTATTCTATGGAGTCGGGTCACAAAAATAATATACTGAAGCAGGGGGACAGTCATATGACCCAGACTCAATTGGCCTAGAAAAACTATAGGGCGAGATCGTCGAAACACGGGGTTACTCCCTCTCCTCACAACCAACCAATTTGAATACGTAACATGCCCCACCATTCCCCAACCTAACGGAATGGCAGGATGACCCAACCCACCCAACCACGGATAGATAGGAGAGGGGCCCACCAACTATATACTGGTTCCAGCTAAGTGATCCGTTTCTTACCATAATCGCTGAATCAAAGGGAGAACTTCAATCTCTTAGCTGACTAAAGCTTTTTAAAGAGACTTGATCTCAGATGCATAGTGGTCTGAGATCAATTATTAGGACACTGCTGTAAAAGGTTTCTGTATTTGAAACTAATCCAGTTATTTCAGTTTAGGAGACATTTATTGGCTTGAGGTTGAAACGCTTCTACAGTTTCTCATCAAAATCAAATTAAGATCTACTCTAACTGTAAGCTTTCTGTCTTGTCATCACTGAGCATGAATTCTTTGTTGGATTCCATTTTTTAATTTTTTGGAGTTGGAAGTGAAGCGAGCTGTAAATTTTTAGGATATAAATTTTGAACTGATGAAACTAAATGTTACAAGCACTAAATTGGATGATCGAGGAAATCAGAAATACCTCTGGTATGTTTTCCAAAGGTCACTCTCCTCTCCCTGATTGCCTACAGATGCCATTTTATTATTCAATTATCTGGAAATTGTTTTTTGTAACATTCTTGAAGCAAAATTCTTTGATTTTAGTTACATGCAAATTGGAACTTTCTTGCTATGATTTTGGCTATTTTCTTCTTATTGCATTTGGTTAGGAAATATTTTCCTTGTCTCCTTTGTTATGATGTCAAATAGAATCTAATTAGTTGGATATTTGTGTGGGTCATTGTAATTTCGGAATTTTTTTTAATCATTTCTGATAGATATGTCAGTTGTACTATTCTGTTGGTTGGCAAAATTTTGTCAGTTGGATATACATTTTGGTTTTGTTTGCCAACTAAGTTTTATGTACAAATATTATTATCCCACACACGTAAAAGAAACAAGTCACATTGGGAAAATCACTACACGTTGTCCCCAAGGCCTTAGTTTTCATATTTTGGAAGCAGTTCTTTGTGCACAGGTTTAGAAACTGTGTTTTGGCAAAGGATAGCAACCATATTTTTCTTGGAGATCACTTTGGCCTGAGTTGACTTTCATATTTCCTCAGGATAGACCTCTTTTATTCTTTTTAAATCGTACTGTTGTTTTTTTATCCTTTCCATTTTAAGGACAATTAAATTTTTCATTTAGTATTTTTCTAGATAAAACAGGATTGTATTGCTCAGTTCAGATTTTAAATTCCAGATCTGAAAAGTATACTTATTTCAGAATTGCTTGAGTATTTAGAATTTCAGTGTTATCTACTTCTACAGTTCAGGTTTAGATTTACCTCTTTTAGAGAAAGGATTCTACCCTAGGGTTTACAACGTTTTGACAAGTTACAATTGGGCTCGTAGTACCTACTCCAACTTCTAGTATTTTGTGAGATTGTAACATTTAAAGGTGTTTGTCTTTTGGACTTTGATGTTAAAAAAGTTGTCTGGATTGAATCATTGAGTTCCCAACCTGCTAACTGAATCGTAGTGTTCTTGTATGCATGAAATGGCAAATTTGTTCAACTTCACAAGGCAAGAGTTGATACGTTTAATTTTCTAATTTTTTATTACTCAATCATTGAATTCTTAAGTCCTATTTTGGTTGAGCCTATTCATAAAGCTATAGATATTTATATTTCTTTACTTATTGATGAGTTGACTAAGTTTTTCATGGGATGTCTCTTATGGCTCAACCCTAGGCCACATTATCAAAAAGAACTGTGGGATAAATATCTTCTCATCATCACCTTCAGCATGTAAGTCGAGGTTCAGTGTTTGGTATGCTAATTTGTATATTGTTTAGTAATACACTTTGTATTGCAATTATTTTTCTTTTAGTTGTCACTTATGGCAATGCTCACCAGCCCTAACCCTTCCACAAACATTTTTTTTGGATTGGGAATGTCTTATTGACATAATATAGTTGCAGGACACATGTTCTTTAGTATTATTTCACATTCTACTTTACTATGTCTATCATCTGTTAGATTTTGTCAGTTGTTTGTTTAGCATATTTTTCCTAAGCTTTGGTTGCTTATGTTACTTTTTGATAAAACATCTACTTGGATATGCATTCAATAACTAGAGACGAGTTGTTTTACATTATTGCTGCCTTGCACTTCTAGCCAAGGATTGTTCTGAAAAATTTAAAAAATATGTAAGAAAAGGTTTTTGATTCTTTAGCAATTCATGTAGCACATTTGATTACTAGGTAGCTACATGCAGTCAGAGTTACCTCACCAGACTGAGTTTGACTCTTGATCTCTGCCCATTCAATATTGATTATAAATTATCCTTTATTTATAGATTTCAACCAAGAGAAACAGACAGCTAGAGAGTTGCTTGACTCTAAAGTTTTGAACAGTTTCTCAAGTTGGAATGGTAGTTATCTGGAGCATCTCAATGTTTCCGATTCCAGATTGATCTACCAGATATCATCATTGCTCCACCTTCTTCATGAGTGTTACATCAAATAAGTTTTTTAAAAATTGTATGACATTTTACTTTTAGACCTAGATATCAATTTGTATAGTTCAATTATTGGCTACAAAGCAAAATATTTAGCAGCTTTTGATTTTGAAGATTTAAATCACTTGGAGCTGAATATTACTCTAGAACCACAAAATGTTGTGTAATTGGTTGCAAGTACTGTAGAATCTCTGTTGGAATGCAAGTAAAATATTTTTTCTCAATGATATAGTATTGTTTGTGTTTAATAGTTCCAAACTGTTTTCCGGAGTGATCTCAAACTCTTTGAGATTCCAAACTTTGGTGAAACTTTTGGCCCAACGAACCTACTAAATTTTCTTCACATGGTCTCTATGCCTAATGGTTAAAGAGAATTGCCATCAATATTTCAAAATTCAAACTATTCAGTGGAAAGTTCTATGCTGATGTGCAAGTGATCAATTTTCCTCCTTGTTGAAACTTAATCTCAAATGTCAGATGTGATAGCATAAGGTTCTTAATGTATTGTTTTGGGGTCGCCCTTCAATTTCACGGAAACTGACAAACATTTGGAATCTAGATTTGTGTCAGATATTCAAGACCTAATGCCTCGAATTACGAACATAGTGCTGGCTACAGGATTGGGTGCCTTTGCTGTTGCTGGTTTGGCCTTTCCATTCATGTTGGTGTATGACACAAATCTCTTTGAAGTATTTGATGATTTTATTTGTTAGCTTTTAGAGGATTTTCTTAATGCATATATGCAGAGGTAGTTACAATATGAAATAATGCAGGTCATCAAGAAAAGATCCTGTTATTAATTCTGCGAAGCCCTTGCCACCTCAAGCAACCTTTCGGGGGCCATACATTAACACGGGATCACGAGACATTGGTCCTGATGTTCCTAAAACATAGTTTCATTTCAAGATTATATGCCCTTTGCTACTGGTTTCCTGATAATATATTGGAATCGACTAGTAGTTTGTCTCAAGACTCATGCATATAATCATATTTTAGTGTAAACTCTAATATGTTGTTGTGGTTGATTTTCCACGTGACATTACTTATAACAGTATGTGTTCTTTAGTTATTAAATCGGAAAAGCTTTGATTGGTTCAGGTCATGAAACAATTTGGATTGAGTCACATAACTCTAATGATTATCAAGTTCTGTAAATACATGTAGTATGTATCCTTCACACTATCATTTGCTATGCAAATTTCTTGTGCTTTTCCATTCGAGTTTGCTTTCAACCTATCAAGATTTGTTTAAAATGTCTGATGTTTATTAACTTTTGGATTAAACTATATGACCTTATTTGGCATCAATGTTTTGGATCACACTCAATGATCCATCATCAGGATGAGAAATATGAGGAAAAGCTTAAAGCTAACATGGTTCAGGTTAGAAGGATCAGTTTCTGATGCTTAAAGCTGGAGAATATATGGAGTATTCATTCAAGCAGTTCAGGTTACAAATCTTATATTGGGTAACTTTGGAGTCTAATTAACTGCATTAATTCCATGTTGGCTGCATTCATAATCCACCTATTATTAACTGATCTATCCAGTCTATTCATGACTAACTAATTTGTCTAGATGATGTGGGAGAGGCTATGGAATGTCTGGAAGTGTTCAATGGCCTTCTTGCTTTAGTTGCCAACAATTTCATGAATGGAGAAGCTATATTGTAATTTATGATAAAAAGCAATTGAGCAGATCTTTATTCAGAAGATAAGCTTGTCAAAATCTTGGTTTGTGTGTATATTTTGAACAGAAAAACACACACATGCACCTTACAATGTAGCTTTATATTTTCCTTATGTTTTTAGTTGTGCAGTTCTTTCATTTTTAGGGACATTACTTGTGATCATGATCCAGGAGTATCTAGGACACTCAGGAGCTCATAACTCTGTCAACGCTTACATGTGGCTTACATGATCCCGTTAGTAGCCTAGTCATCATGAACAGAATATGTGCAGTAACGTGACATCCTAACAACTCTCCAAAATTTCCACACAACTCCAGAGGCATTTGTTCTGACAAACCTGTTCTGCATGGGCAGTTGCAATGCCATTCCTAGGTAATGACAATACAGAGGAGTCTAGCTAGAATTCAGTAGAATGGCTGATAGTCTTGTTACTGTTGAGCTGTTCATCACCCTTCTACATGTATAAGAGCTAGTTAGTGAAAAAATGATAGTTAACAAGTTAGCGAGTTAGCTAGCTTAGTGGTGGAATTGGAGGATAAATTAGATACTCGATACACCTGACCCCTTAGATCTTGTACAAAACTATTGCATAGTACAATTCTCATTGAAGTGTCTAGCTGTCTTGTTATTCATCTCTCCCTTGGCATTCTGCATTCTAATACAGTTCTCGTTTTTTGTCATTCAAACACATGCTTTTTCCATAGCACATTTAATCTGCCAAGTGTCTATTCTTTGGGCACCATCATGGCTCCCATATCAAGGGTATTATAGTATGCATGTCTTGTCATTTCTAATGATATTGAAGTTAATAATTGTATTGTGTCTCAATTTGTATGACCATCCATGCAAAGGTCGGATTGTAGGAAGTTGGGGATCAAGACTTGTGACCTTCTTGCATACCTTTCTATCTAATGATCTGAGATGGCAGACAAAGCTCTAGAGACACCGACGACTATGGATATGCTTTTGAGAATGATAGAGGATGCATTGTGATGATGAGAAGATTTAGAAAATTAGTATGCACATGATAGAGCAAGCATTGTCAATTACTTGCCCAACTTCCTCAGCGTAACATCCTCCAAAGATCTCTATCTCTAACCAACCCTTCAATGGCTACACACTAGACAAACTACAAGCCAATCTACACATCCCTATTTTTGAAGGCAACAAAGGCATAGATAATTGGACTAATCTTGCCTATTCATTCTTATGGTAAATCAGTTCTCCAAATCATAAAAGATTAACTATGCCCTTTTGAAAGTGCCCTTGCCTATTAACAATGGTGGCAAAACTAGTAATCTAACAAAAATGACAGCATCTAAATCTCTACACTAAAGTGATTTTGTAGAAGCCCTAAAAGGAACCTATTACCCAGTTGAATACTATAAGGATTAATACCTCAAGTATGCATAGTTGTGCCAAAACACAAGATCAATCTATGCAAGAATGCATTGGTACCTTCCATAATTTATTTTCCAAACTATGCAACATTCAAGAGATAGTAAAGTCTCATTTTGAGTTGTAGGTTGGGATTAAGACCATACATCCAATCAAACATGGATTTCCTTCAGATGTTTACCCTAAGAGAAGCCTATAAACTCACCTACAAATGAATTTGAGGTCAAGGCCAAGTAAAAGACCAAGAAAGAAGAGTCCAAGTCTCATGATAAAGCGTAGACAAAGAATGCCAAGGGTGGAATCCAACATAGTTCTAAACAAGGAAAAATGACTCCATAACAATCTTAGGGAACGACACCTAATGAATAAAAGAAATAATCTAGAATGAAGAATGCCATGCTAGAAAATCCTTGTTTGTGCATTTTGATTCCACTTGTGCTACCACCACAATAATTGAGAAAGGTAAGCATATCATGGATGCAAAGCTTAGTGCAATGGTTAGTAACAACAACATTGTCTTAAATATTATCTTAGAGGAAGTAGAAACGTTGTTCCACTCTCAAATGTGGGTCAATGGACAAGCGATACACTTCATAGTTGATAATGCAACTTATAAGTATATGATTTATGTTGAAGCAATTTGTAGACCAAACTTACCACAAATACCCCACCCTTAGCCTTACACCATTGGATGATTTATTAGAGCAATCATATTTGTTTCATCAACATACAACCCATGAGTCAAATTCTAGGAATGTTATCATAGATGTGGGTGAGTGTAATGACCCTTTCCGAGAGGTGTGGAGTTTTTGCGATATATTTCAATTTGGTAGATGTTCCATTTTAACAAATTGAATGCATAACATTGCATGAATGATAAACAACTTCATACATAGACATGTGCACAAACATAATGACATGTTTTGACATACATTGCACCTTTCATGACTAAGAATCACACAAATTTATATTTCAGATTTAGCAACACTCAACTAGGCATAGATAGGTCTGTTACAAGATTGATTTTATTACCAAATATGTGCAACAACACTTAGAAAATATTTGCAGACTTAACAATTTATATCAACAAATTACATCAGAGGTATGCACCATGCGAACCTAGTGACAACATTAACAATACTATACTGGAACTCAGACCTTTGAAATGCAATGGAAACCCCTTATTACAAGTATAAATTGAGTTATAGCAGTTAGGAAATGAACTGTAAACAACCTAGACCTGGTTTAGAAGACGCAATGAGCCAAGATGGAGTTTGAACTGTTGTGTATGATGCCCAGTTTCATTGCAAACCTCAAGAATCGAAGTCTCTACCACCCAACTTGCCAACAACAACTCACACGACCCTCTTGGAAGGGATTACAGTCAAGGGGGAGTGTTGTCTCTTCACCAGATGAAGTGACTTACTTCTGGAATCACCACGTCCAATATGAAAAATCCCATATGCCACAACTAGAGCTCCAAACGCCTTGAGCAGAAGCTTCTGTGAATAATATCAGGATCGTGAGACTTGGACTTGTCTATTCATCATATAATCCAATGCTCTTCTCTCAGGAAACACGTCCTTGTAAGCATATGACCCAGGCACAACATATAAGCTTCCACGCCCTCAAGAAATAAACACACTAAGTGAAGATGTTGCTATGGAATGAGTGAGCTCAGGTAGGGATGGCACCCAAAACTGAAATAAATAATACCTTAGCTTCAAACCCTTACACAACTACAATATTGAAATAATTGATTTCTTCCCAATTTGATCTCTTCAAGAGACCCATCAAATTGCATTAATCGCCTCGTGGAAAGCCTGAGTGACTTCCTTGACAATATCTAGCTAGGGTAGATAGTTTCACTACCGAAATTGGTGCCCTAGGGTTCCAAACCCACATACCTGAAAAACCTTCGAAAAGCTCTCCAAAATGAAGTGAGAAAATAACATCCAAGAATTACCAAATGAGCTCCAAAACCTCCTTTTATACTTTTTTCCCAAACTCTCTAGAAGCTTCTTTTTAAAAAAACTTTTTAATTTAAATACCTTTTTTACTTTGAAAATGACCTTTCATTAAAAAATGATATTTTGACACGTAAGGTCCTAGTTTAATGCATCCAAGATTTAAAGCATCTCATCCCGGTTCCGATGAGCTATAATACTAAGACCCATTTTAAATATCTCAATTAATATTTGGCAACCTTAGTAATTTAATTAAAATATAACCACTAAAAAACTCATTTTTGCGGAATTGCCAAAATGTGTCAAAATTGAAAACTAGTTGCACATGAGTGATCCTGATGAAGAATGATGACAAATGGAGCCGATCGGGTGACTTTCTATAAAGAGAAACTCCCCCAAGAATCTTGGAGCCCAAACTGGAAGCTAAAAATAACATCCAAAAGCATCAATTAACTCCTCTAAACCATCTGAGCTCACTGGTAACATCAAATCACCCTTCCGATCAAGTAGATACAAACCCATAAAACCATCTCCAATTGCAAAGCAAGAGAGCCCTAAAATAGGGACATTATATTCTGCCCTTCCCAAAAATTACTTGTCCTCAAGCAATGCCAAGGTATCCACAATAGCAACCAATTGAAAACCACTAATCCCAAGTGTAATCCCGGGGTCCCAAGTCAATCTCTACAAATGTTCACCATGGTGTAGTTGCACTACTATGATAAAAACTATAAACTCATTGCACTCTAGCTGCGCTCTCAACTCTTGTGACCCAAAAAAGTGAACATCCCCAACACCCATACTGAAATACCTACGAGGGTTGTAGTCTGTATCTTGAAAAATCTCTTGCCAAGGTGCCTTAGTGAGATCCATATATGAAATCCCACTGTCTAACTTGATCCTAGGCAACATGAAATATAATCTATTCATCTCCAATGAATAACCCTCAACAGATCTCCTCACAAGGTCCCACAAGTGATATGAATTAGTCCCTAATTGGAATCTGATAAAAACTTTATCATCCCTGAAAGCATACATCCTGACCATGCTCTCCTACTTATAGAGTGATGACTCCACATTAACACCCAATCTCCAAGTATCATCAAACCCATATCGAGCACACCAACTCATCCAACCGACTGCAATCATCACAGTATCATAAAAAAATATATTCATCATAAACTCAAACTAAATGCAATTACTATCGCTCATACTGGTGAGAGTTGGAAATAATTGCCCTAACTCTATGGGTCCTCCCACAACCTATTGCCATGAAGCTTGCAAGTACTCGAGGTCCAATTGCTCATAAATTGAAGTTATCAAATACCATGTTGGAATACTAGGGTAGTAGCTATCATAAAGTATTATCCCTCTACCACTCAACTCCAACTGAGAATTTCTCCACTGTTGGGCTGGAGGTGTTGGCCAATTCACCTGTGTGAACCCATTCATTGCCCCAAGGAAGCTAATTGGAAAGTGGATAGCAGCACCAACTTCGAGGTTTTGTCCACCACTCCAATTCTGAATCAACATCTCACCCCTGAAAACTGTCCCTGGATCCCAAACCTTGTGATTATTCACCAAACATACTCACAAATAGATCATCATTGCCGTTGCTAAAATTGATGTCAGGAGTGTTAAGTCTGAAAATCTGATTTATTACCTTTTTGGAATTGCCTCTATTGTCATAAATTGGTAAGGTATCATCATCATTCAAATTCCAAGTGCTATAGTGACAAGCACAGGCACACCAATCCATGCAATCAATTGCTAACATCAATGCAAACTCTGAAAATTTCATGATCAACACCACAAAACAACCCTTAAACATTAATGAGTAAGTAGGAGACCAATGGAACAAGTCTAAACACTTGTCCTCAATTTGGCGCACATTGTTGCTATGTGTTTTCATGAAATAAGGAATAGTGAAACCATTATGAAACATCATATCACGTAAATGACTTGAGCCCTCAAACACCATTTCATGCCTAGCCATAAAATTTTGAATAACAAGATGAGGTCCATTGTCACCCATAAAATTTTCATCTATCATCTTATGAGGAATCAAATCATATGAAGATACGGGTTTGCTATTCACAATCAAAGAATTAGCATCGAGTTCATACCTTTTACCAATGTCTTCATGGATTTCATGCATATCTTCTTCCCGTTCAAGATGTTCACCATTACTTACAGATCCAAGAAGTATATCACAATTATAGAAAGATAATAGGTTGTTTTTTTTTATCAAGCAACATTTACAGGGTGCTATACCCTTTACATGGAGAGCACTCAAGGAAAAAAAGAAGCTAGTTCAAAACATGACATGAACTAGAAAAAGAAGCAGGTTCAAAAGGGAGCCAATCCCTTTACAAATAGGAGCCACTAGGGCCCGACAAAACAGGCTAATACATGCCACACACAGAACAAAACCAGGACATGAACAACTGATAGACAACATGTCGAATGATAGGTGAGGACTAGACAACCCTAGAATCTGAGGGGACTAATCTGACTCCCAAAACCCTAGGCCGCGATTTGGGGAGTCCCTTCTTCTTTCTTAGCACAACAAACTAGGAAGGCTTGGAAACAAAGTCCGTTGAGTGAGGTGAGAGGAGCAAATCCTCAACAACCACCATGGGCAAAGAGCCACCACGCAACGAGGGAGTTGACAACGTAGAAGAGGAGTCAGGAGCATTCGAAGGACTAACAAAGGCATTCATTGAGGGACATGCAGACTCTTCCTGAACAATGACGACAGTTCGAGGCATCAATGGTTCCACGTAAGGGATAGTCGAAGGAGGATCTTGGGGAGACACAGTCTCCTTGGATGAATCAACCAAGGAAGGGTCAACCTCCTAGGGAGGGACCATCCGAAGAGGGAGTACCCACCGTGGGATAGTTCGAGAGAGCATCCTTCCACCAGGTAGTAGCGCCCTTGCGGTGAGCATGAGGGCAACCAGAGGCCAAATGACCTACGAAGAAACATCTCCTGCACTGAAAAGGGAGCCCCTCATAGTCTAGAAGTTGTGTCCAAGGTTTGTCATCCACCATCAAGACCACATCACCATTGAGAGGTTTGGAGATGTCCAAATCGACTAAAATACGAGCCACCGTAGTATGCCCAAGATCTCGAGTCATAGAGTCCACCTTCAAAAAGCAACCAATGGCGTTGCCAATAGCTTCATAACATGAATCCTCCCAAAACTGGAGAGGGAGATTCGACAGTCGGACCCAAACTGGTTTGATATTTAGCGATTTCGTAAGAGGATTAAAAGAGCAAGACCAAGGCCTAATGAACAGTGAATGAATACCCCACATCCACCCCCTGTCCAACACTCTATCTCTCTCCTCGAAGGAAGTGAAGGTTGCAAAGAAGAAACCTCTAGCGCAAGGATAGAGGTCAATCTTCTCAGAAACAATAGGCTTCCAAGAGACGGAAACCCACTCATGGAGATTAGGAGGGGAGGGCCACAAGCCGTTAAACCTATAGACCACACCCTGTTTCACATAGAAATCCTCATTTTCTACAATCTTTGGTCCACATACCACAACAAGGGAAGCACAGGCACATGACAAAGACCTAACCCTAGCTGAAGCAGGTGGAGTCTAAGCACGATCATTTATAACATCATAAAAAGATTTCTGATGGCAACCTAAACTGGCCCTAAAGCTAGCAGCAGGGAAATCACCAAAAACTAGAACCTTCACAAAATTTTTAGGTGTAGAGGGATCAACACCAACCAAAATCCCAGCCACCCGAGGAGAAGGGCACCTACCCAAACGTTCCCGCTCTGCATCATTCTTCAAAACCTCACTTTCTCGTTGCTTGCAGCTCAGACGACTCCCGCTCAACGTCATTTCAAAAAAAGAGATAACATACAATAGGTTGTTGTTAACACTCATAGGATCCACATGTTCTTCATTACCTCCAAATATGTCTTCATAGGTTTCATGCACACCTTCAACCAACGTTGAATGCTCATCATCATTTGTTGATTCATAAGACATATAATGCTGAAATTTTCCCTCATTACCTATCATAACAACTATCTCAAGGCTACAAGCTGCACCTTCATGTGAAAAATTATCCTCCAGCCGGTTCCAATCTTTATCCACATATTGAACCTCTCCAATAGGGGAAGTGCTGAAATCATTATGCAACATTTTGTCCTTATGGAGTTAATCAATCCCTCTAATAATGTGTTTAATCTCTGAGTCCTTGCATCATGTTTTTGAACCATGGGTATGACTGCAATAGGAATAGAATTTTCCACTTGTTATAAAGAAAAGTGAGCCATACTCAATTGTAAGCAAAGATCATCAACTTCTTTTTCTTTTCCTTCAGCATACTTGAAAGCCAAATTCTTGTCCATAACTAATTGCAAGTAATCTGATTTTATCATTCCAATGCTTCTTTGATAGAGTACAAATGGGTATTAGTGACTCCACTTGCAACTCCTTTTTGCCTCTCCTCAAATTGAGTTTTTCAAATGAGATATTCAACATATTTATGAATATCATATGCCCTTGTTAACACTTGCACAACTTTCTCATCTATAACCACAAGTTTGTCCTTCAAATCTTGCAATACTAGAGGTCTTTGATTGAGGTTACTTGGACTTGCACTTGTTAAATTTTCTAATTTGCCTTCATGTGTAGGAACTACATCATCATCAAATTCATTTTTTCACTAGATGATGCCTTGAAATCCTTAAACAAAGACGACATGATAGTGTTATGAATGGATACACTATCCTTAAACGAATCCATCTCCTCCTCACAAGGCTTATCAATGACAATCTCTACTTCACCAACATAGAGACTCATGTACACCTCACTTGTAAAAGCAACAAGTGACTCTTTTTCCCCAATGTCCATGGTATTGCTTTGCTAGAAGGAAAAATTGTGGAAATCATTCTTTTGATAGTTTGTCCCTACATCCTCAATTGTTGATTTAGTGAACTCCAAATCAATAGATTGTTCACTTTCCTCATTATTGTGAAGTTCAATGTACTCAACTTGGTTAATAGGAGCTCACTTGAAAAACTAACTTCATCCTCATTCTTTGAAGCGTCATAACCATCACAAACAATTTCCACCTCTTGAATTTCTTTTCCAACTGCCTCATCTGTGACTGTTTTCTCTTTCTCTAATCCCTTCACCATTCTACCCATGCATTGGTGATTAGGTTTCCTTTTACTTGTGTTGGTATACTTATTTATCTTAGTATATGCTTTCTTTTCTTCAGCAAGAAGAGACTCTAGCCTTTTAGGATGCTCTAATAACTTCGTTAAATTCCTATCATAGTCTTGAAAAGCTTTCATTAATTATGTTAAAAGCTCCTATGTAGACTTCATCTTTCCTAATGAGATAATCAACACCCTACTGCAACTGAAAAGACTAAGTGCTAGCCACTCACGAAAGCAAACAATTGGAAACCACTTTTTTGATCAAAATTTTTTGCTATGCAAATATGGCATTAAACCCCACTGGTTGGTAGAATCAATGGCTCTAATACCACTGTAATGACCCTTTCTGGGAGGTGTAGAGTTTTTGCAATATATTTCAATTTGATAGATGTTCTATTTTAACAAATTGAATGCATAACATTGCATGAACGATAAAAAAATTCATACATAGATATGTGCACAAACATAATGACATATTTTGACATACATTGTACCTTTCATGACTAAAAATCACACATATTTATATTTCAGATTTAGCGACACTCAGTTGGGAATAGATAGGTCTGTTATAGGACTGATTTATCACCATATACGCGCAACAACACTCATAAAATATTTGCAGACTTAACAACAATTTATATCAGCAGATTACATCAGAGGTATGCACCATGCTAACCTAGTGACAACATAAACAATACTATGTTGGAACTTAGACCTTGGAAATGCAATGGAAACCCCTTATTACAAGTATAAATTGAGTTACAACAGTTAGGAAATGAATTGTAAACAACCTAGACCTGGTTTAGAAGATGCCATGAGCCAAGATGGAGTTCTAATTGCTGTGTATGATGCCCAATTTCATTGCGAACCTTAGGAATCAAAGTCTCTACCACCCAACTCGCTAGCAACAACTCACACGACCCTCTTGGAAGGGATTATAGTCAAGGGTGAGTGTTGTCTCTTCACCAGATGAAGTGACTTCCATAATTACCATGTCCAATATGAGAAATCCCATACGCCACAACTAGGGATCCAAATGCCTTGAGCAAAAGCTTCAGTGAATAATATCGGAATCGTGAGATTTGGACTTGTATATTCTTCATATAATCCAGTGCCCTTCTCTCAGGAAACACGTCCTTGTAAGCATATGACCCAGGCACAACATATAAGAATTCTAACTTCCACATCCTCAAGAAATATACAACAAACCCTGAGTGAAGACATTGTTATGGAATGAGTGAGCTCAAGTAGGGATGGCACCCAAAATTGAAATAGATAATACCTTAGCTTCAAACCCTTACACAACTACAATACTGATATAATCGATTTCTTCCCGATTTGATCTTTGAAAGATACCCATCCAATTGCATTAATCGCCTCATAGAAAGCTTGAGTGACTTCCTCAATATTCAACTAGGGTAGATAGTTTCACTATTGAAACTAGTGCCCCAGGGTTCCAAACCCATAGACTCGAAAAGCCTTCAAAAAGCTCTCCCAAATGAAGTGAAAAAATAGCATCAAGGATTACCAAATGAACTCCAAAAACTCCTTTTATACTTTTTTCCCAAACTCTCTAGAAGCTTCTTTTCTAAATTGCACTTTTTAATTTAAACACCCTTTTACTTCGAAAATGAACTTTTCATTAAAATAATGATATTTTGACACGTAAGATCCTTGTTTAATGCATCCAAGATTTAAAGCATCTCATCTCGGTTCCGATGAGCTATAATACTAAGGCCCATTTTAAATATCTTAATTAATATTTGGTAATCTTAGTAATTTAATTAAAATATAACCACTAAAAAACTCATTTTTGTGGAATTTATAGAATGCATCAAAATCAGAATATGATTACACATGAGTGATCCTGGTGAAGAATGATGACAAATGGAGCCGACTGGGTGACTTTCTATAAATAGAAACTCCCCACAAGAATCTTGGAATTCAAATCAGAAGTCAAAAATAACATCCAAAAGCATCAATTAACTCCTCTAAACCATATGAGCTCATTGGTAACATCAAATCACCCTTTTGATCAAGTAGATACAAACCCAAAAAACCATCTCCAATTGCAAAGCAAGAGCTTAAAAATGGGGACATTACAATGAGCAAGGATATTGCATACTAGTAGTTCCTAAGCTATCTCACTAACACAAAGCAAAGCAAAAGGCTCTTCAATTGCTCCAATAGGAAGTTTAGATTTATTTTGGTTATACATACGATAAATAATCTTTATGGCTCAAACTCATACTATAACTCCTTCAACACTAATTGTCGTAGCTGAATGACAAGTAGGAGGGAAACAAGGACCTTTTTTAGTCACCAAACAAAGTGCCTCAACATTGTGGTAAAACATGCACTTGAATTGATACGAGGGCTACCTTTACCTAACAAATTTTTGTATCATAGAGCATTCCACGAGCTTGTAGATATTAGGCAATAGATCCAAGAACTTGAGAACAATGGGCACATTTGTTCCATCTCTTCGCCTTGTGACAAATTAATTGTGCTTGACATGATAGGTGTACATTGATTATAGAGCACTTAATAAGACTATAGCAAATGATCACTACTCTCTACCTCCAATAAAGTATCTCTTGGGCCAACTCTATGTCACCAATATTTTCACCAAAATCAATCTAAATTTTGGACTCAACAAATTCTTGTTGAATTTGTAGGCATCTAGAAAATAAATTTCATATCCAATGAATGTTTATTTGAATGGTTGATTATGCCCTTTGTGAAGTAGAAAAAGAGATCCTAAATCTAACTAGTAGATTAACTAGGATCAACTCTTTTTCTTCGCTCTACATTCAAACACAAACCAACTAGGGTTTGATGATTGGCTAGCTGCCACAAGGGAGGGCCAATCTGCTAGGGATTGGTTCTTTTGAGTTGCAAAGGGGAGGAATTTTATGTGTATTTTAACAAGCCTATTTGACATGAACCCTAGATCTGAAAATGTAATTCACACAGATGAAACTAAAAATTGATGGAATAGTTGCAAACCTGAGAAGGGAAGATATTTGTGCACTTTTCATAAAAAATTGAGCTTGAATTTGGGGTTTAAGGGTGAATTTGTTCTAGAACAAAAATGTTGGTTTTTCAAGATCTACAAATTTTGGATGATAGGTTATAGTCTGCATTATGTTTTCCTGTAGCCTTCTATTGACGAAACTATCGGATCTGATTTGCACACATGAAAAGAATGGGACATGTTGTGTTGTATAGGGGCTTGCCTAAGTCAAACCCCATTTTGGTGTTTCCACCTCCACGAACAACAAATGATGATGATCAAGAGGGCTTACCCTAGGTTGAGCAGAGACCAAATAACAATAATTGATTAAAATTACAAATGAAAATAGATAGTATTGTAAGTGTAGAATTAGGTGTAAAGTACAAAACACTTCTTAATATGACATTATATCAAAGATAAATCAAATTGAACTAATTCAAAACAATAATCTATTGAAAGCATCATATTGTTCTCTATCTCCAAAGATTTATTAAATCACAATGGCTCTCAGATCGTGAGTGCACTATGATTGTTAAAATGACAATTCAAAGAACGAGATGGATGCTAATGTAATGATACATAACTAAATGGATAATACTAGATGATAAATGAATTAAACTAGCATGAAATGACATAAAACAGATAATTGTAGCTACAGGGGGCAACCATGGTATGAAAGCTTGATTGCTGGATATTGGATGCTTGAATGCTTGATGCTTGATGCTTGAATTCCTGCAGAGTAAGTGTGCATAAGTTAGATTATCTGGATCCTTTTCTTGGTTCAGTGGGGCTATATTTATAGAATTCCTGGCTGTAGAAATGCACAAGGAAGGTTTTGAGAGGCTTGGATTCAATCTGGAAGATTGAATGGTGAGATATGGAGGAGATTGAGAGAAATTTGGTGATTGTCTCTACCCATGAAAACACCAGGCAAGAGAAGAGGAAGGATTGATGGAGGAGGATTGAGAGAAGATTTTGGAATTTGTCTCCAAAACTTCCCGTGAAGTTTCAAAGCATTAATTGTGACATAATTTAGACATAAATTAGACATAGGATATCTAATTCATTTTTGAGGAAATATAGATGGAATATTCCTTATGCCTTTATTCGAATATTTTGATCTATTTAAATTAGCAAAAGAGGGATAAATAATTTAATAAAACGAACTATAGAAATTGTTTATTAAATTAGACAGAAGAATACGACAATTAATCAATAAAGTGTTTTAATCTTTATTTAATTAATTTAAGATTGATGTGATAGAATAAAATAGGAAAATGATAATTAAATCAAACAAAGTATTTAATTTTGTTTATTTAATTAAGATGAAATTGAAATTGAATGTGAATGTGAACTATATAAATAAATATTTCTATTTATTCAAACAGTAGAGGAAATTAGGATAATTAATCAAATAATTTGTATTTAATTAAACGGATGCTCCAGACTAATTTTAGGTGTATACAAGTACTACCTTAGTTATGTAACCCTTGTAAAACTAATGTCCACACCCTAAGTTGCCACCACAGATTTTTTGATAGATGCTTGAATTTCTTGAAGACTTGCAAGAGGTTAATTCACATAACACAATATATTGTTGTAGCTAGCATGTGGATGAGAACTCGATACATCTTCATGATAGTGCATGATTGACCATAATTGCTTCTTGTTCACAATGCTTCCTTATATTCTAATGCCTTACAAACATGATCTTGATTGATGAAAGTGTTGTAGAATGTTTGCTTATTTTGCTCTTGAATTACCTTGACTACTTTTTAGGATTCCCATTTTATTTTTATTTTCTAAAAACGACCATACTACAGGAAAATAATTAGCATAATTAGGTCCAAGCACATAAGGGGGAGCCAAACATAGTGTGAAATTGTCAAGGTTGAGAATTTATGACGCTACTCCCTTCAAGTTGACCAAAGCATTGACGACATAATTCTCAAGTCATTCAACACTTCATTTGCTATTGTCTACCTTGATGATAATCCAAGCTTTCTCAAGACATGGGATGAACATTTGTAATACATCCAACACGTGTTTCACATCTTGTAGTACCTTGAGCTCTACTTAACCTCCAAAAATGTTCATTTGTCATGTGAGAGATACATTATATATGATACTTTGAGGATGCACATGGGATACATGTAGACCTAGCCAAAGTTTCCATTATCTAAGAATGGTCAACATTAGAGAATCTGATAAAGCTCCACACCTTGGGACTAGAACACTTGTATGGGAGGTTTTATTCTTGTTTTTTCTCATGTCCCCTAGGCATTACATTAGATCACTAGAGGTGGTGCATAAGCAACATTCAATTGGTCATCTACAACATACAAATCGATGAACTAAAATGTAGATGTTTCTCCATGCTAGTGATAAATCACCATTCAAGATAAAGATTGATGCATCCAAATATGCACTTGGAGTAGGCCTTATTCAATATAGAAATTCGATAAAATTTCATAGCAAGACCTTCACCATAATAATGCAATGGTCCTATGTTTGAAAACGAGCTTTATGCTATTGTCTAGTCATGTAAGCAATATAGAGATTTTATGTTGAGTAAAGAAATAATGACCCACATGGACCACACGCCACTTTACTTTTTGCAAACAAATGGACTTTGGCAAGAGTTCATTTGAAATGGTCATCATATCTCTTGGCATTTTACCAAAACATCAAGCATATTAAGGTATTTAATATTTGATTGTTTGAGTTAATATTTGGTTCATTGTGCTTGACGACGTGAAATTTAGATGAGTAGAATTGTATGCATTTTTAGTTGCAAATTTCTCTAAGATCTATCAGATCGTACAAAGTGGTAAAAAAATTCTATACTTCTACTTGCAAAATGGACTCCTATGTCACCTTGGGCACTTCTGTACCACATAAGGAAGAGAGGTAGAAACTCATATGGGAGTCTCATTTCACCAAGGTTGCATGACAATAGTTGAGAAGATCTTTGCGATATTGTATAAGTGCTTTAATTGACCACACCTCTAATCAAATATTGCCAAGTATACACAATCTTCCATTGCATGTGCCATAGACAACATAATTAACAAAAGACAAGGAATGCACATGCATTTATAAGTTTTTAGAAATCCTTGGGAATCTATTTCTATAGAATTTTTGTTTGCTTATCCCACTACAAGGGGTAATCATTATACATATATAGTGGTAGATCGATTTTCCAAGATGACAATTCTTATGCCTTGCACAGTGTCCATTTCATCTCTAGAAATAAGTAAACTATACTTTCAAAATGCATGTATTCACTTTGAATTACCATCTACCATCATCTTTGATTGAGACACTAGATTCTTGAGCCATTGTAGAAAGCATTTTGGTCACTAATGGATACAAAATTGGACAAGTTTACTTCCATCTGCAGATTGGCGGACAAACAAAAGTAGTAAACAAGATGATATTGCAACTTATTTAGATTTACAACTCTAGGAAGCATCATGCATGGGATGAAAGCACACCTTTGATTAACACAACTATAACACAACTCTTCACAACTCTACAAAGCACAACCCTTTTCAACTTTACTACTCTTTCCAATCACTAGCATTTGTTGATGCAACTTATCTCATGCCACCATCCTCAACAACTCCTTTCAATCAAAAGGAAGTTGACAAAGTGGCTAAATTCATTGAGCACATTCAACAAATACAACATTTGCAAACCATCCCTTGTAGCACACTCTAAATACAAGCAATTCCATGACAAGCATTGCAAACCACACACCTATGCTTTTTATTAAATGGGTAAATAAGGTTTTGAATGCGCCCCAAAACCCTATAGAGTGTCACCCAATGAGGAGCTAGACAACCATGAAATTGCAACCAAGTTTCCTTATAATAAGAAGAGAACACAAAAAAAACACACAAACGAATAGGTTTTGAAAGGACCTAAAACCTAATACACTTGTAGCCAAGTTTCCAACACAACAAACTAGGAAGGCCACCTACACAACTTCGGGCCCCTTTCTAGCACTCTGAGAACCCTTGACTAGGGTGTGGGAGATACAAGCATGTTTAGAAAGATATCTCTTCCTTTTTTGAACAATCTTCCATGAACCGTCATCCTCCAAAGGCTCAAAATGAGGGGAGAGGGGAGGGTTAGATTGTTTTGAAGATTCAAATTGAGCCCTCATAAGCATAGAAAGAGGTGTTGAAAGTTGCACCAAGCTTCCAACATGGCATGATCTATAGCCTCAACTCCTAGCACCAAAGGGTCTAAAGGTGAAACAACCAAATTCGGGCCTTGAGAAGACAATCCATTAGGAGAAATCTCTAAAGTATTTAACGGCCCTAGAGGTAGGGTCCACTACCAATTCATCTTCCTCAAAATTAAAATCACCAATAATAAAATGCTCACAGAGTGTATTCCTCCACCAAGTCACCTCATCCTTCTTATGATGAGAGCACAAACAATCTGAAGAAAGGTGTCAAGTAGCAAAGCATCTCCTACAATAAACACACACCTTCTATGTTATTGATTGAGTATGGTTACATTTTTGTAAAGAATGAACTACAAGACCTTATCACAAGCCTCTTCCACTCTAACATAGACCATATACCACACTAACCAAGTATGAGACAATTTTGACCTTAAACTTCCTACCTACCTTGGTTTGCACCTTGTTTTCACTTTAAAATTCTTGTGCCATTATTTTCTATCTTTGTTGGAATTTCTTGATATCACTAAGAATCTACAATTGGTAGAAATCAATCTTGACTTTTCTATATTGGTAGAGATTGATCAAATAATTAACACTAGTTAGATGGATGCACCAAGAGATCCTTTCTTCCATATCGTGAAAGCAAGTCAAGGTTGTTCCCAACAAAAAAAGTTCACAAAAGTGTAAGTTGATCATAATTTTCAACATATATTTTTGTAGTTAGCCAATAGGCTATATATAGAATGAAATTTTAGCTGAAACCTGTCTCACACTAATATACAACCTTCTTTTTCTAGAATACAGTTCCTTTTTGCTTATAAACAGGTTTCTTCCACCAGTAGTTATGATTTTCAGTTGCCATTTTTTGTCAGCAGATTTGGTATTTAATATGCAATCTTCCACCAAATCTTATTAGTTGTTAAATCATATCAAATTTTCTTGTGAAAGTGGTGTCATAAATGTCTCACGATGGTGTCACTACTATTAACACTCTCTTCAATCGACAGTTGAGATCAAATGGTGTCACATCATAAATCACCGCAAACCCAATTGATTAACAATACTAGTAACTTCATTTGAATAATAATATATCACTGTGACGATGCAATGTTTGACCGAAAACTCTAAATCATTTACTTAAGCACCTGCATGTTTTTATTTTGTTTTATTTGTTTCCATATTTAGTGAGGTAAGAACAAATCTTCATTTACAAATATCTGCAGTCCTATCAATTGGCAGTATTGAAGGTAAACATATAGATGTCACTCAAGGCTACAAGCCTTATTTATGTTTGTCTCATTATACAGATCCTACATAATATTATGAAAGCTCTAATCAATTTTTTCAGTATTGGGTATTTTTAGAAAGATGATTTTTTTTCCATCCATGCCTCTTTGATTGTATACTATTCCTTGAATACCCAAAATCGGCTGAATACAGTAGAAAGAACAGGTGGGCATCGGGTATACTTACTTTTCTTTGTTTTGGTTATGTTTTGCGAAGGCATCTGATCTCATTTCCCTGAGAACTTGCATCTCTATTTGTGTTTTCAATGGAGCGCCATTGATCAAGTCAAAATTTCATGTTGATGAGTAAATTTACCGGAAATTATAAAACTAGAAATAGTATCTTATCATCTAACTGTTCAGCACATTACCAAATGTATAGGGTTACTTTCTCTACTTGTTCCCCAAGTATTCCCCTTGAAGTCATCAACAAGTTCTTGATAAGAAAATGCTTTTCTTTTTCTATCACTAAGCATTAAAAATTGGATTTGTAGACATGGAAAAAATACTGACACACTTGATCCTGATTACTAACATCATTTCATCCTGAATCATCTTCTTAGCTTGTCATCACTCTTCATCCCTTAATTGAATAAATCATTATTTATCTGATTAAGTCATTCTCTCATGTTAATTAAATTAATCAATATGATTTAATTAACCCTATATCTCTATTTAATTAAATATTTCATCTTATTTGATTAAATCTCTAAAGTCATTTTATTAAATTAAATAAATTAAACCTTGTTTAATTTAATCTAACATCATCATCCCTCTTTAATTAAATCTAAATCTCATTCTCATCTTTTGATTTAAATCAACCCATAAATCTAAATCAAATAGCCACATCACCTAATCCCTCATTAAATTAATTAACCCTTGATTAATTTAATCCCAATCTCCAAATTTCTCTAGATTTTGCCACTTGCACAAGAAAATACATTTAATTGATTTATTAAATCCCTATTTTCTTTCAACTTGGCATCTTTTGAGAATATTCCTCCAAAATTTGAAAATCCCTCCAAGTGGATTTATCCTTCCAACAAGATATTCATTCCTCTTACATGTCCTTGTGTATTGAGCCAAGTGGTATTTAATTCATTCTTTTTCCCTCTTGCAAGTCATTTCATGAATTTCAAATTCCACCTAATATCATTTATTGTGCACAATCACCAAAATGTGCTCAAGCTTCCTCCATTCACATCTTGACAAGTGACATTTGGTCATTGGTTGAGGATTAGTCCCACATTCATCCATTTTGCCTCTTTCTTCTCTCAATCTCATCTATAAATAAGAGGTTTTTCACCTCATTTGATCATCCACAATATGAGTAAATTCACTATACTCATTTTCATCCTCAAGCATATCTATTTTCATCCATTTCATCAAGATCTTAGCTAGGTTATGTAGATTTTTCATCATGGAGCTCAATTGAATCTTCATCAAAGTGCATCACTCATCAACATTGCATCATAGGAGTTGGGAAAGGGCCATTTCCTACACACAAATTGGCACCAACTCCCCCATGGGATCAAGAGTTTGATTTACAGTGAATAGGATTTGATAGTTTTTGTTTATGTTTTTATCTCATTTCTTGTTCTTTGCAATTTAAATGGATTTCATGGAGAATCTTGATTCTCACTTGCATTTGATCTAATTATGTGCTTGTTTCTTATGTTTGTGCAGGTATAGGATTGGGGTTCACAGGATCAAAGTATTAATTTGATGTAAATGTTAATCCTTATGTCATTCAGTCTAGTATGTGCCTTAATTTATGCAACAACAAGCGGTGGCTTATGGATAGCCCTTTAGGGGAGTCATGTATGCTCATATGATGCCTTATAATATGATAGCCCCTAAGAGAACTTGGGGGACTGGTGTAACACATCAATATCCACATCAACATCAACCTCACTGGGGCCAATGGTAGAAGTCTGGTAAAAAAATCCTTATTAATTTTTCCTTTACTTTTTGTTTAATATAATCATTTGGGTAGAGATAGTTTTACCCTGATGAAGTAATCTGGTAGGGGCAATCTAGGTCATGTTGTATTAGTTTAAATTTTTTAATCAAAATAGTCATTTTTTTGCTTAGATGGAAATGATCTTTACCATGATGGGTTAAGTTGGTATATGGGAAAAAGGTACTTTTAACTATAGTGGGTCTAGTTTGAATGCTGCAAACCCCGCTTCTTACCATCATGGGTTTTTAAACCTATGAGCTATCCTGTACAAATTCTCAAATATTGTGATCAACTTTTCTAGTTCTTGGAGTTGAAAATGAGTGTGTAGTTTCAATAACATAAACATCAATCTAGATATATTGTAGGGAATATATAGCTTATTAACGGGTAGTTTTGAGTCACCGGTGCCAAATTTCATGCCAAATGTCATGGTTACAATATGTATTGTTTTGTAATAGATCTCAAAGAATTCTGATTGTTCTTGCATAAGAGACAACAAATGTGACATCAGGCATCAGTAGAAAGGTTAACTTAAGCTAGAGAAACAATTAGGTTTAAGCCTAACAAAAGTGAACGACCTCTATAGCATGTTGGATAAAATATGAAGATATTCTTGCACCTTCTAATATGTGTTACATTATATAAATGTATCATTATAATGTAATTATTTGACAACATTGTACTATACAAGTTATGTATCATTATTTATATCCAAATTTATTTATGCCAATATTTGCAATTTTATTATGACTTACATAATTAGAGAGTATCGTTGTATTATGAGCTACTACCTTATTGTTGTATATTCCTTTATAATTATTAAACTTAGTCCTCTACTTTCCTTTGATAATATGTTAAGGTTTCTACTTGATTGATGGATTTTTAGCTATTTGGAGTTTTGTATTGTTATAGTATGGAATACAAGAAAGAAACTAATAGGAAAGTCAAAAGAATATACAAAATGATTATTTTTCATATTGACTAGCTATCACTTATCTGTGTCTTTTCCAAGAGAATATTATCTTTATTACTTTATTCCTTTTGTAGTATCCCTACATGTAGAAAAGATGAGCCTTTATGTCTCCTACCGTGGAAGAATTAATAGTTACCTAGAGATGTGGGGGTATGAGTTTTAGGATAGAGATGGGGATGCCATCAATATTAGAATATATGAGTAAATAAGGGTATGGCTATATTAGTATATTATGTAAAAATATAGTCACCAAAACTTGTAGGTGCAGGGATGAGGATGTGGTCCTCGGTTATGTACTTAGGCTTCTTAACAATTATTTATTTAATTTAAAATCCCCAAGTGAATAGTAGTAAATGGCTTGCTGTCATTTTGGACTAGTTTGAAGAACACAACTTTTTTTTCTTGGAATCAATGAATGATTAAACTATCTATAATTTTCAGTGAGATTTGTGATTTCTGTAAAATAGACAAAAATGCAAGGATTCATGATAATAGATAGTGATATCAGGATGTTTCTATGACAATTGAAGTATGAAATTGCTATAAGAAAACTGGGTATATCATGATAGTGAAAGGATTGATAAAGGCCATAAAAAGTCGTAAAAGGCCTTCAATGAAAGATAATATCGATTGAAACTAGAGGCCAAAAAATTCTAGGGCTATAATATAATAGTATTAAGATCGCTAACATTCACACTAATGAAAAAGCCCACTACAATGGCTATGTCCAAGCTAAGAACTGAGAAGGAAAATTAGAAAATACCTAAAGAGGTTTGAAAAACATCATAGTTGCTGATCAATTGCAATGCCTATATTGATGCTTGAATATCAAGAACTTTTTCTTGAGAAGTACCGGGCCTTAGTATATACAGTTTGAATAATTACATCCTTGATCTTTGTAAAGGTAAGTTTAACAACTATTTTGAAATTAAGATGTATTGGATTGAATTTTAAGTGTTTGGCCCCTTTTGAAAATGTCATGCCTCATTTCACCCTTGTCTAAATGTGTTCTCTCCTGCCACAGGAGAGGGGGATTTGACTCATTAATTCATTTTAATGTGGAAGTAATTGACATGTGGGATGCGACATAGGGGTTGAGTGATACATGTTTCAAAAGGGTGAAGGATATCTTCTCGAGTCTCACATTTTCTACAAGTAGATCCAAAAAGAGTCTTCAATAGTAATCTAATTTGATTGAAATTTTGTGGAGACAAAAATTCTCCGTGGTTTGTTATTGCCTTAGATTAGTAGAACCTCAACAAAAATATTGATGATTTCGATAAGCTAAATTGATAAACTTAGAGCTTGTTGTGAAGAAAACTCTCCTTGGTTTGATATTGGATAACATAAATGTTTGTGAGGAAAGAGGTGTATATGTTACTTTAGAAATATTATTTATATTGTTAGCATCTTGAGTTACTTGAGTGTTTATCTAAAAGCTTACCATTTTCAAGCCTTGTAGATTTGTTGCATATAGATTCAAAATTTCAAAGGAAGAAATAGAAATTATCTGATCTTTTTGACATAAATTTGACAAAGGAAACAACCAAGAAAGACTGGTGACTTTTTAACTCCATAGAAAATCCAATTCACCTTAACCTTCTAACACTCTTAGTAAAAAGGCAAGGAAAAGATGATTGTCAAGTGTTCTCTAAGAGTTGTTCAAAAGGGTCTAGGGTATTTCTTAATTATGCTGTAAACGATTACATCCGTGGGTTTTGTTCATATTGTATGTGATGAATGGATCTTATTAAGTTCGTGGAGCTAAAGTTGGGGAAAAAATACACTAATGTAATTTTTGGTTTTTTAGGAAATGGTAGTGGTGTACATCATCAATACCTCTGAAGCAGAGATAAGAAGGTTAATTTGTGTCATGTAAATTTGAATTGCAAAGCCAAAATACTCTTGTATTTTTTCCACTACTACTTTTTCTAGAAGAATCCAACCTTAAATGTAATGGGGAAGTTGGTTTCCTGCTTTTTCACAACTCTGGTATGCATTGGCTATTACCTTCTTTTGACATGTTTACGATTTTGTCACAGATTTGGCTTTGGTTTCTTTAGTGTGAATGGTATGTCTCCCTTTCCATCTCTATATTTCTCATTTTCTCAATCTCTCTCTTCCTCTCTCTCCCCTATTTATCTCTATATTTGAATTTTCTTCTCTTTGTCTATCTTTCTCTCTTTTCCTCTCTCTCTTCCTCTCTCTCCCCAATTTATCTATATATTTGAATTTTCTTCTCTCTTTGTCTATCTTTCTCTCTTTTCCTCTCTCTCTTTTTTTCCTAATTGACCTTCCACACTTTTTTAGCGTATCCATTACACACCAAGGTATGAAGGGTGAAAAATAGAGAGATATTATGTATATATTGTATAATATAGTAAGTTCTAGACTATGAAAGTGTTTGGTCTTATTAGTTTTTGTTATCAATCAACTTGTTAATAGATATAGTGTCTTACAATTTACCTCTCAATCTTCTAGCACAACATGTTTATGTGCTTAGTTTGGTTTGAAAACTAGTATTTCTATCTTCTTCTTGTTACTATAACTTATTTTTCAAAAATGAACTTTATACAAATATTTCCTATAACTCATAGTAATAACAAGAAGATAGAAATACCAGTTTTCAAACCAAAGTAAGCACATAAACATGTTGTGTTAGAAGATTGAGAGCTCAATTGTAAGACATTGTATCTATTAACAAGTTGATTGATAACAAAAACTAATGAGGGCACACTTTCATAGTCTAGAACTAAATTATATCGACGAACATTAAACAAATCTCTACCACAATGCTCCCATAATTGATCTCATTACAATATATAGAGTTAATTTTTGAGAAATAATTTATAGTAACAAGAAGATAGAAATACTAATTTTGAAACCAAACTAGGCACATAAACATGTTGTGCTAGAAGATTGAGAGCTAAATTGTAAGACATTGTATCTATTAAAAAGCTGATTGATAACAAAAACTAATGGGACCAGACACTTTCATAGTTTGGAACCTAAATTATATTGATGAACATTAAACAAATATCTCCCACAACGCTCCCATTATTGATCTCATTGCAATTATAAAATTGAATCTAATTTGCAAAACCCTATCAAAGTAGATAACCAATCTTGCTACAACTACAAATTTTTGTAGCCTTTAAACAAAATAGAGAGAAGCATGAAAATGCCACTACAATAAAAAACTTTATTGGCCCCATAGATATAGGCACCTTCATTCTGATATCTACAATCAAAGATCATTAGGGGATGTTCTGCATAACTCCCATAATAAATTGAAGGAAATATTTGTATAAAGTTCATTTTTGAGAAATAAGTTATAGTAACAACAAGAAGATAGAAATACTAGTTTTGAAGCCAAACTAAGCACATAAACATGTTGTGCTAGAAGATTGAGAGATAAATTGTAAGACACTATATCTATTAACAAGCTGATTGATAACAAAAACTAATGGGACCAGACACTTTCATAGTTTGGAACTAAATTATATCGATGAAAATTAAACAAATCTCTACCACAACGCTCCCATAATTGATATTATTGCAATTATAAAATTGAATCTCATTTGCAAAACCCTATCAAAGCATATAACCAATCTTGCTACAACTACAAATTTTTGTAGCCTTTAAACAAAATAGAGAGAAGCATGACAATGCCACTGCAATAACAAACTTTATTGGCCTCATAGATACATGCACCTTCATTCCGATATCTACAATCAAAGATCATTAGGGGATGTTCTGCATAGCTCCAAACAACTTCATTTATAGTTGCAAGATAACAGTTCAACACCGTAGTTGGTAGGAAAGGTGGTGAATATAAGATAAAGATAAGATAAACCCACAAATTGAAGATTTTGAAGAGCTAGAACATTAAATATTTGAACCACAACTACTAACATATTTATAAACACAAAACTACCCTCAAGGGCATAGTACTGTAAAATGGTCCCGCTCCATCTTCTCCATAGCTATTATAAGCGATAGTTAAAAGAGATATCTAAGAGGAAGCCTAAAAATTATGGAAGCTTCTTAGAATGAAATAAAACACAAAAAAAATGATCCATTAGTGTAGAGATTCCAAAAACACACACTAAAACCATGACAAGTGACTTACCTCAAGGTTTTACACAATTTGTGTTGTGCTATGACGAGCCTGATAAAAAAAGGACAAAGTTCATAGGAAAAATATTACAAAACCATACACAAAGTAGAAATTTCTGAGATGAACCAAAATCAATATCCCTACAACTGTTGATTCAGTCTATTTACAATCAAGAAGAGATCAAATTTAAGGTAGATGCTGATTTTGGGAAGGCACCACTAGGGGGTAAATAATGTTCAAAAAATAAGTGAATTTTTTTTAAACACTTTGGGCATGCTAAGTTACACCACTGCAGTTCACCAGTTGTGTGAGACCTTTGTTGTTTCCACAACACTATGGCCATTTGATGGATTATATTTAGCTTTATATTATATAATATATACATAATATCTCTCTATTTTCCCCCCTTCATGCCTTGGTGTGTAATGGATACGCTAAAAATGTGTGGAAGGTCAATTGAGAGAGAGAGAGAGAGAGAGAGAGAGAGAGAAGAAAAGTCAAACATAGAGATAAATAGGGGAGAGAGGAAGGGAGAGATTGAGAGAATGAGAAATATAGAGATGGAGATGTAGACATACCATTCACACTAAATAAAGCAAAGCCAAATTTGTGACAAAATCATAAACATGTCAAAAGAAGGTAATAGCCAATGCATACCAGAGTTGCAAAAAGGCAGGAAATCAACTTCCCCATTACATTTAAGGTCAGATTCTTCTAGAAAAAGTAGAAGTAGTGACAAAAATACAAAAGTAGTTTGGCTTTGCAGTTCAAATTTACACAAAAAAAATTAACCTTCTTATCTATGCTTTAGAGGTATTGGTGATGTACACCACTGCCATTTCCTAAACAACCAAAAATTACATTAGTGTAATTTTTCCCCAACTTCAGCTCCATGAACTTAAGAAGATCCATCCATCACATACAATATGAACAACACCCACAAATGCAATATTTTACAATAGAATTAAGAAATACCCTAGACCCTTTTGAACACCTCTTGGAGAACACTTGATAGTCATCTTTTCTTGGCATTTTTTTCTAAGAGTGATATAAGGTTAAGGTGAATTGGATTTTCTATGGAGTTAAAAAGTCACCAGTCTTTCTTGGTTGTTGCCTTTGTCAAATTTATGTCAAAAAGATCAGATAATTTCTATTTCTTTCTTTAAAATTTTGAATCTATATGCAACAAATATACAAGGCTTGAAAATGGTAAGCTTTTAGATAAACACTCAAGTAGCTCAGGATGCTAACAATATAAATAATATTACTAAAGTAACATAAATACCTCTTTCCTCACAAACATATATGTTAGTCAATTTTAAACCAATGAGAGTTTTCTTCACAACCAGCTCTAATTTTATCAATTTAGCTTATCAAAATCATCAATCTTTTTGTTGAAATTCTACTAATTAAAGACAATAACAAACCAAGGAGATTTTTTTCTCCACAAAATTTCAATCAGATTAGATTACTATTGAAGACTCTTTTTGGATCTACTTGTAGCAAATTTGAGACTTGAGAAGATATCCTTCAACATTTCAAAACATGTAACACTCAAGCCCTATATCGCATCCCACACATTAGTTACTTCCACGTTGAAATGAATTAATGAGTCAAAGCCCCCTCTCTTGTGGCAAGAGACCACACATTTAGGAAAGGGTGAAATGAGGCATGGCATTTTAAAAGGGGCTAGACACTTAAAATTTACTCCAATACATCTTAATTTCAAAATAGTTGTCAAGCTACCTTAACAAAGATCAAGGATGCACTTATTCAGACTGTATATACTAAGGCTCCAGTACTTCTCAAGAAAAAATGCTTAATATTCAAGCATCAATACAAGCATTGCGATTGGTCAATAACTATGATGTTTTTCAAACCTCTTTAGGTATTTTCTAATTTTCCTTCTCAGTTCTTAGCTTGGACATAGCCATTGCAGTGGGATTTTTGGTTAGTGTGAATGTTAGCGATCTTAATACTATTATATTAAAGCCCTAGAATTTTTGGGCCTCTAGTTTCAGTAGATATTATCTTTCATTGAAGGCCTTTTACAATTATTTATGGCCTCTATCAATCCTTTCACTGTCATGATATACCCAATTTTCTTATAGAAATTTCATACTTCAATTGTCATAGAAAATTCTCAATATTACTATCTATTATCATGCATCCTTTCATTTTTGTTTGTTTTACATAAATCACAAATCTCACTGAAAATTATTAATAATTTAATCATTCATTGATTATAAGAAAAGAATGTTGTGTCCTTCAAACTAGTCCAAAATGACAATCCATTTACTATTATTCACTTGGGGATTTTAAATTAAATAAATAATTGTCAAGAAACCTGAGTACAAAATTGAGGACCACATCCCCATCTCTACACCTACAAGTTTTGGTGACTACATTTTTACATAATATACTAATATAGCCATACCCTTATTTACTCATATATTATAATATTGATCACATCCCCATCTCTATCTTGAAACTCACACCCCCACATCTCTAGGTAACTATTAATTCTTCCACAATAGGAGACATAAAGGATCATCTTTTCTGCATGTAGGGATACTACAAAAGGTAGAAAGAAATAAAGATAATATTCTCTTGGAAAAGACACAATTAAGTGATAGTTAGTCGATATGAAAACAACAATCATTTTGTATACATTTTTTGACTTTCCTATCAGTTTCTTTCTTGTATTTCATACTATAACAATACAAAACTCCAAATAGCTAAAAATCCATCAATCATGTAGAAACCTTAACATATTATCAAAGGAGAGCACATGACCAAGTTTAATAATTATAAATGAGTATATAACAACAGGGTAGTATCTCATAATGAAACAATACTATCTAATTATGTAAGTCATAATAAAATTACAAAGTGGCATAAATAAATTTGGATACAAATAATGATACATAACTTGTATAGTACAATGTTGTCAAATAATCACATTATAATGTTACATTTATATAATGTAACATATTAGAAGGTGCAAGAATATCTTCATATTTTAACCAACATGTTATAGAGGCCATTCACTTTCATTAGGCTTAAACCTAATTGTTGGTCTAGCTTAAGTTAACCTTTCTATTGATGCCCGATGTCACCTTTGTCATCTCTTATTCAAGAACAATTAGAATTCATTGAGATCTATTAGAAAATAATACATATTGTAACCATGACATTTGGCATGAAATGTGGCACTGGTGACTCAAAACTACCCGTTAATAAGCTATTCCCTACAATACATCTAGATTGATGTTTGTCATTGAAACTACAAACATGTTTTCAACTCCAAGAACCAGACAAGTTGATCACAATCTTTGAGATTTTGCACAGGATAACTCATAGGTTAAAAAACGCATGATGGTAAGAAGCAGGGTTTGCAGCATTTAAACTAGACCCACTATAGTTAAAAGTAACTTTTTCCCATATACCAACTTAACCCATCATGGTAAAGAGCATTTCCATTTGACCAAAAAAATGCCCATTTTGATTAAAAAGTTAAAATTAATACAACATGACCTAGATTGCCACTACCAAATTAACTTATCAGGATAAAGCTGTGTTTTCCCAAATGATTATATTAAACAAAAAGTAAAGGAAAAATTAATAAGGAGTTTGTTACTAGACTTCTACCATTGGCCCCAGTGGGGTTGATGCTAATGTGGCTATTGTTGCATTCCACCAGTCCCCCCAGTGCTGTTGGGGGCGATCATATTATAAGGCATCATATGAGCATACATGACTCCTCTAGAGGGCTGTCCATAAGCTACTACTTGTTGTTGCATAAATTAAGACATAGACTAGACCAAATGATGTCAAATTATTACTTTGATCCAATTTTTAATGCTTAGTGATAGAAAAATAAAAGCATTTTCTTATGCAAGAACTTGTTGATGACTTCAAGGGGGAATAATTGGGGAACAAGTAGAGAAAGTAACCCTATACATTTGGTAATGTGTTGAACAGTTAGATGATAAGATACTATTTCTAGTTTTATAATTTTCGTGAAATTTCAACTTGATCAATGGCGCTCCATTGAAAACAAAAATACATATGGAACTTCTTAGGGAAATGAGATTAGAGGCCTTCACAAAACATAACCAAAGCCAAGAAAAGTAAGTATACCCGATGCCCACCTGTTTTTTCTAATGTATTCGATCGATTTTGGGTATTCAAGGAATAGTATATAATCAAAGAGGCATGAATGGAACTTTTTCATCTTTCTGAAAACACCGAACACTAAAAAATTTGATTAGAAATTTCATAATATTGTGTAGGATCTATATAATGAGATAAACATAAACAAGGCTTGTAGCCTTGAGTGGCATCTATATGTTTACCTTCAATAATGCCAATTGGTAAAACGACAAATATTTGTAAATGAAGATTTGTTCTTACCTCACTAAATATGAAAGTAGATAAAACAGAATAAAAACATGTAGGTGCTTAAGTAAATGATTTGGAGTATTCAATCAAACATTGCATTGTCACAGTGATATATTGAAATTCAAATAAAAAATTGGTGTAGTCTAAAATATCTGATTATGTAAAAGAAAGAAGGAGCCAATCTCGCTTGGAAAACAAAATCCTAAAGGTTTTTGGAGAGAATTGTAGAAAAAGAAAAAAGAAGATTGAAAAAAATATTACTAATGTCCAATGGCTAGAGTATGCTAAGATTCTTTATGAGCGGGTTCATGAGAAAGACCATCCACTTGTTATTAACACATCAACGAAAATATTCACTGTGGATGATATTAAACAAGGAATAAAGAATTTAGCGAGCGGTAAAGCACATGACATAGATGGGTTATAGGCTGAATTTTTAAAATGGGGGATCGAGACACTTGGCCCTCTCATAAAAATAATTTTCAATAATGTCACTCGAGAAGGATTTCCAATGGAGTGGACTACTAATATGATCATCCCTTTATTTAAAAGTGGTGATATCAATAATCCATCTAACTACCGCACGATTATGGTCAATCCTATCTTTGGCAAGCTCTTTGGGAGCATGATTGAACAAAGGATCAGCAATTGGGCAAAGAATGAGGGCAAAAGGGTAGGTTGGCTTTAGGTCAAGACACTCTACTATTGATCACTGCATCACCCTTAGACATTTGATTGAAAAAAAATGGAACACTCAAGGTGAGGAAGCTTATTGTTGTTTTGTGGACTTTAAGAAAGCTTTTGACACAGTACCTAGAGACAAACTATGGAATAGAATGGAGGAATTAGGCATCCCAAATGTGTATAGAGCAGTTGTTCACAGGTTATATGAGAAGGTTAGAGCTAAAATCAGAACAAGTGAAGGTATGTTAGAATGTTTTGGTAGCGACATTGGGGTTAAACAGTGCTGCCCACTATCTCCCATGCTTTTTGGGCTATACATTGATAAGTTGGAACCTTGGTTAAGAAAGACGGATGGGAATGGTATCCAATTGGCAGGTTATGTGGTGAAACTACTTTTATATGCTAATGATCTTATACTAATTTCTAAAACAACTGATGGGTTAAGGGAACGTCTGAAAGCTCTAGAACTCTTTTGTCAGGAGGTTGGGATGCAAGTGAATGTCTCCAAGACCAAAATCATGATTTTCTCTTTGAATAGAAAATATAAGCATAATATCTTTCTTTTTGAAGGTAGCCGGCTTGAAATAGTGAAAGAATACAAATATATTGGGATTGAATTTCATTATAAGCTCAGTTGGGAGACTTGTCGTACGAAAAGGATATAGGGAGGTTGGAAGGCCTCTTCCCTTCTTCAAAATAGGTGTAGAAAAGCTGAGCTTTGGGATTGGAAAACCAAGAAAACCCTTTTTGGTTTGCTAGTTACTCTGGTTGTACTTTATGGGTGTGAGGTGTGGGGAAGTAGTATGTCTAAGTGCAATTGGAGACAACTAGAAAGAATCCAGAAACATCTAATGACAAGAAGTTTCAAAGTTAAAACCACAGTCCCATATGAAATTATTTTAGCTGAAACAGGGACTTTTCCGCTGGAAGCTTCAGTGTTAACCTAGTTGATAAGCTATTTAAAGAAGGTTGAAAACATGGATAACCATTGTTGGCCTAAAGTAGTTATGAAGGAGACACTAGATCGTAGGAAGAAAAATTGGATGGAACAGAACCACAAGTGGATGAAAAAGTGGGACATTAATTTACAAGAGTGTCCTAGTACCAACAATTGAATAAAAAGATATATGACTAAAACATTTAGAACTACCATGTGGACAAATCAGATTGGGTGAAAAAAAGCATACTACATCAAAGAGTTTAACCCGACGAAGGATCATGGTGAAAAAACTTATTTAGGTGTAGCTATTAAAGGGAAGGCGAGAATGTTAGTGGCACAATTGAGGACGAGATCACATCACCTTAGGTGTGAAACCGGTAGGTGGAAGATACCCAAGGAAACTTGGGAAGAAAGAACTTGTATTTTTTGCAATAAACGGGTTGTAGAAACAGAATGGCACTTCATCATGGAATGCACTGCTTATGAGGATACCTGTACTCAACATGGAAATAGTTTGAAAGTGGACAATATGCACTAGCTATTTGAGGAAGATAAGATTAATCAGACGACTAGCCTTCTAGTCAAAATTAATAGTAGGAGATCCGACTTGGAAAAGAGCATGAAGACAAATTAGGACTGCTGTATCTCGATCCCATAAACTGTTTAGTCTTGTGGACGTCATGCAAATCTTTCATTCATTCATTCAATGAAGTTACTGGTAATGTTAATCAATTGGGTTTGCAGTGATTTATGATGTGAATCCATTTGTTCTTAGTTGTTGATTGAAGAGAGTGTTAATACCAATGACACCATTGTGAGGAATTTATGGCATTGCTTTCACAAGAAAATCTAATATGATTGAATAACTATTAAGATTTGGTGGAAGATTGCATATTAAATATCAACCTTGCTGACAAAAAATGACGACTGAAAATCATAACTATCGGCGGAAGAAACTTGTTTATAGGTAGACCGGCATGAGATAGGTTTCAGCTGAAAGTTCATTCTATATATAGCCTATTGGCTAATGAAACCTTTTATTTGTATGGTCACCACATACAAACCAAAACACTTGTACTATGCACAACTCTTCATTCCCTTTAAACATCTCATCTTGTAATATAGTCAAGAAAATAACTATGCAATAAAGAAATAGGAATGGTACAACCAACCAAGGAATCCAAAAAAACTATATAAATGATTTAACAGTGAGCACCACAAAATATTGAGTAATTATCCCGACTAATATCAAATACAATTTTTTTCATACTTGTTGAAATTTTCAATCACCAATTGAAATTGTAAAAAGAACTACAAAATTTAGTTCAATAGTAATCCTTGAATGAAATTACTCTTATGAATAAATGGTTTTCATCCTTGGGTCCATTTTCCAAAAGTTTTTTTGTCCTTAGGCAAAAATATGAACATTCATTCAATCTTAAGAGAAAAAGGGTTTGACTTCATAAAAATGATGACTCTCTTCAATGCTCAACTTCTTTTTATATAGGAATTTGAGGGAATATATATACTTATGTTAAAAAAGTGAGTGGAAAGTCCCTTTTAAATAACATCACTTGTAGATCTTAGTCCTAGCGACACTATACAATTTTTAAATACTCAAACATGTCTTTTGTGAATATAACATAAAATTAATTTTTCTATTCTGTTGCATGGTGATGTGATACACTCTTCAAACACCTACTCTTTTTTTGTGGTGGTGTGATTCCAACTTCAAACACTTGATGATTGATGTTCTTTATGGTTCAAATTCTTTGGATGTTCCTCATTCTTCAATGGCGGGGTCTAATGAATCTACTTTAGAGTCAACTATGCTTGATGATCTTGCTCTTGCGGTTGATCTTGTTCTTGTTGCTCCTTTGGCTCCTATTGGTGAGCCACACTCCTCTTTTATTTCTATTTCTCAATCTTCTTTAGCTTTAGTTAAGGCCTAGCCTTCTCCTATGACAGTTGTTTGACATTTGGCTACTTTGACTCGACATGTTTTTGATGCAGCCTTGGTTGGGCCCTTAGTGGGGGATTATCCATTTGCTTCTCCTAGGTTTGAGGACTTGAAAGAAATTTTCTTGGATAGTTGTACAAAGGGGGAAGAAAGATATTCCCAAATATATATCTCAATCTCATACAAGAGTGAAGGGTGTGAGATTGAATAGGGTTGGGTTTGGAATTTTCTAGGTTAGACCTCTAGGTTTGTTTAGGCTAAACACATGGGTTTGTAGTTGTTTGTGCTTTGAAACTTGGTTGCACTTGGGGCCTACTCTCTTAAGGGAGGCAGTTATTTTTGTCTCTACCTATGAACTTGCATTATAATAAGGTTGGGACCCTTGTTTCCAATTTTAATCTAATAATAACCATAAAGTTAATATTTGGACAACTTATGTTAAACACTCAAATTATTTCCCTTGCAATATCCAAATAGCATATGGAAAATAAAATAATAGACTAAGATACTCTTGATTAACTTCACATCAAAAAAGGGAATTGGTAGTCCACCCTTCCCAAAATTTCTTGCCCTCAAGCAATGTTGATTTAATTCTTCAACTCCTCGTGATTGAATCTTTTTATAAATCAAGGGTTATAAATCAATAGGAACTTACTATTATTGGTCCTCAATCCTTTATGTGATGCAATGTGTTCCTTTGGATGCATAATTGCTGTTTAACTCTATTTATTTGGTTTCATAATAGCTTTCCTTTCCTTCTTTCAAATTTCTTTACTTGATGATTGATAGTTCCTTGCAAATCTTTCTAAGTCATGTCTATTTCTATTAACAACTCTATTCTCACAATTTCTAGCTTTCTTGGGGGTTGTCCCTTGTGAACAATGAGTTCACCATTTTTCTTCGACTGTGCTACTATGATATTATCATGAACCATAATCTCTAAACAAACATCATAATAACTTTCTTGGATACTCATGGTAACATTTATTTGGGTCATAAAAACTATCACTTGGTTGTTTGTAAGAAACTTAGTTTCATTTCTCAATGCATAGGACTCCTCTAAGAGAGTTATTATTGTTGATTCATTTGTCTTTAAATATCCTTCTACAAAATTGCTTATATTTTCAAGTTTAATTTCCTTAAGATCTAATGCTTCTAAAGCCTTTGTTGATTTCACTCTAGTAGGCGCTTATTATAAAGTGCTAGAAAATTCTACCATAGATTCCTTGGCTCACCTTTCTCTTGTTTGAGCCAATAAAAGTTTCAATTTAAGCCTTTATATTTCTTCAATATCTTGTTTACTTTCCTTAACCCTTGCTTTAACCTCTTGCTCCCTAAAAATTACTTTAGCAATTTGTTATTATTTTACCACTTGAAGTACAAATGAGTTGAACTAAGCTCAAAAGTGAGTTTTTCAAACTTTTTCCTCATTTCCTTATATGCATTAAAGGCCTTTTCTACAAATTTTATGGCAATATCCTTATCTCTTATCAAGCAAAAGTATTCTTATTTTATTGTTTCTAATGCCTTCTTAACTAGAAAATCTATAAAAGTGCCCAACACTTTATTCAATTGTTATGTTTCCATTTTCTATTTAATCAAAGCTCTCTTCAAAATTAGAGCTAGATTTTTAATGATCTTTTTAGTGCTATCTAACTCCTTAAGGCTTAGACCTCTTTTTTGTTAGAACCAACTATTTCTTAAATTCTTACATCTCTTCTATCCTTTGCTTAACCTCTTTAAAATGACTCTTTTTTACTAGTTCTTGGCTACAAAAATGTTGTCACTTGGCTGCATCATTAACATCTTCACAAAATAATCTTTGAAGAATCTCCATAGATGAGAAGAAAATTCTTGTAGGTGCAACACAATCTTCAAGGATATTCTTTCCCTTTGTGAGTGATCTATATATCTTGGCTAATGATTTTTGATATTAGAAAATCCTCATGAATTATTGCTTCTTAAGAAGATGTTGCAATCTCATATGCCCCATTAAAGTTGATCATTCCAATAAAATTTTGAAGCATTAGACTTTGACTCTCTTCTATGGAATATTGAACTACTTGTGAGTTCACTAATTCACAAGCATCATATGTTCAACAATAAATTACCTTTGTCAAATTATCTTCCTTTACATTCTTGTGAGTTGCTTTACAAAATCCTCGACTAGTTGGAATGACAACACCATGAACAATGAGTGAACCAACAAAATGAGGCATCATGTGAGAACCTATTTCTTTCTCCACTTGAAACTATTATATTGCTACTAATGAGAAAATAAAGACATAATAGCAGAAGAAAATGTTGGGCATACAACCACTTTTGTAGATTTTCTAATAGTTAAGTAGGCATTAAAAACAATAAAATCAAAATACTTGCATTTAATAAGAGATAGGGATATTTCCATTAGATTTTTAGAAGAGGCCTTTAATGCTTCTAAGGAAATGAGGATAAAGGTTGATGAACTCGCTTTTGAGCTTAGTTCATCCCATTTTGTACTTTAGGAGGCAAAATAACAAGTTAGAAAAAGTTTCATGGAACAAGAGATTAAAGCAAAGGTTATGGAAATAAAGTAGAAAAATGAAGAAATAGAAAAACTTAAAATGAAACTTGAATTGGATTAAGAAGGAGAAAGATGAGCCAAGGAATCCATGATAGGATTTTCTAATGATTTAAAACAAGCCACTACCAATAACCCTTATGTTAAAGAAGGATAAATACTTGAGGTGGACTTTAAAAGGAAATAATTTGAGGAATCACAAGGGCTATCCTTTGTTCATATGCTAACAAATCGTAACTTCACTAAGGAATTCTTAAAGTATACCTTTGGTGGAGACCTTAGCATAGCAATTGTGCTCATTTAGAAAGACAATTCAAGAAAAGTGAATGCCCCATTGTTTCATATTCAATGATGTTGAAAGAATATGAAGAAAAAATCAACTTCATCAAGAGAACAAACATATAATTTAGTGAAAAATTTGAAGTTTAGGTTATACTATTTAGAAGTAAACAATGTTTGTTGTGCACCTAAGCATAAGGGAATACACCACAAAAAGCGAGATAAGTAAAAAAGGCATTGATTGGATCACCAAAATTGTGGAATATGGTGAGAGGACATGCCCTGCATCGACACATTACTGAAGATGTGAAATCAAAGCTAACTCAAAATATTGAAGTTGACGAAGTGCTAATTATTATGGGGAAGAAATAGATTCATGGATTAGGGACATGATTTGATTAAGAGAAACTTGGAAAAACTTAAAAAATCTACATATTAAAAGGAGAGCATATATGTTACAAGAAGTATGATGTTTTTTGATTAATGAAATCTTTTTCAAAAGGAACATATGTGAAGTTTTTTTAAGTTTCATCTTGGAGGACTAGGTTGAGAAATTGTTATATGAATTTCATTAAGGATTTTTAGGAGGTCATTTCTTGGGACAAAATATTGTTGTGAAAACCATTTGTGTAGGCTACTTTTTTCCATCAATGTTTATAGACAGTCACAGATGGGTCCATAAATTCCAATAATACTAATTTTATATTGGAAAGAAGAGAAACATCACAATCCCTTTTCATCCCATGTTTGTGGATAAACCTTTTGATCAATAGGGTTTAGATTTTATTAGGATGATCAACCTAGTGTTGGAGGTAGGTAATAGATGGATCCTTTGGACTACCAATTACTTTAGCGGATGGATTGAACAAACCATGCTAAAGGAGGAAATAGATTGTGTGATATTGAGTTTCTTAGAAGAAAAAGTCATTAGATTTAGGGTCCCACAAATTGTAATATTAGATAATGTTAGGGATTTTACTAGAGAAAATATTTCAGAATTTGCTTTCTATAATATTTTCAAAATTCCAAGGGAGCCATAGTTGATCTTGAATGTATTTTTAAAATATGGAATTTTCTTGAAGACATTTTAAAATTACTATCTTTGGGAAAATGATTTGGTTGAGTCTACCAATAAGAATTTAATTAGACTCATCAAAGGAATTGGCTCTGGATATAAGAAGGAATAACACTTGAATCTTAAGATAGGATCTATGGGAAAAATGAATTACTCCTAAAAATGTAATTGCTACATCACCCTACTCTTTGGTCTATGGAAAGGAGGCCACACTATTTATATCTTTATAATTTCCTACTTTGTAGTTGATTAGCTAATCAGAGGTCCAAGAAAATGGGGCATTAGAACTAAATTATAGAGTTGTAAGAGATCAAAGAGAAATAGGAACCCACTAGGGTTTCAATGTCAAAGTATCAATATATAATCAAATGATGGTTTGATAAGCACACTTTTTAGCAAACTTTTCATGTTGGAGATAAAGTGCTTAAATGGGATGAGAGAGCAACAAAACCCATACATCATTTCAAATTCAATTCCCTATAGAGCAAACCTTTCACTGTAGCAACAATCAAAGATAAAAATGCATTTGATCTCATGAATAATAAAGGAGAAATTCTAGATATCTTAGTTAATGAGATACATCTAAACCACCATTATTAATGCTATGGGTCAACACCCTTTGTACACATGTAGTAAAGTTTTCTTATGTTGTGTGTGCCTTCCTTTGAAGGCTTTTTACCTTGTGTTACTTCTTTTTATCTTGCCTTCTAGTTTCAATGTGCCATGGTCAAGGAGTTCCCATGACAAAGGCTCAAAAGGATTTTGGTGCTAAAAGAAGTTCAAAATATGGAAAGTGGAGCATTGAGAGAGCATTACGTGCAAGTTTATTACAAACCACAACTAAAATAGAATAATGTAATGATTTGTGAGGAACTTGACCTCACTCCACAATAAACAAACTAATTTAATTGGATTTTAATGAACAATATTTCAAAATCTAAAGACTAGACAACTTAAAAGTAGGCGAATAACTTGATGGAGCTTAATAATGAGGTTTACTATTGTACAAAGGGTAATCATTTCTCAAAAATTCATCATCCATCCCGATTAGTCACATCATAACCCAACTATACTCTAGCGATGAGGAATGAGATAAAATATTTGGTAAAGAAAAATTATCACGTGAACAAGAAAAATTAAGTTTGAGTAAGGGATTACCAACTTGCATTTATAGTAGTAGTTTGATCAAGTGCTCTCTCCATAGGTAGGGCCTATAAATAAAAGGTGGATTCATCAGGAAAACTTATTTATACTTTGTGAACTCAAAGTTTTGACACCCCTTATCTATAGCAAAATTCAAGTGAGCATTAGTTCAAAAGGTCAAAATCCCCAAAGAGAAAGTATCTTCTCCACAAGTTCAACTAATTGACAATCGAAACAAGAAAAATAAACAAAAGAGAAAGAGAAGTAAATTCCCAAAGCACCACCATCCTCTACCTCCAAAATTATAAGACGATAAATCTTATGCTTTTGCACTAGCCCAAGCAAGTCCATAGTCATTATTGATAGACATAAAGATAGTAAAATACATTGATGTCATTTAAGTATACAACATGGTTGATAATGTTTTGACCTAAAATTGGCCAAGTTGAGAAAGAATCCTAGGGAATCTATTCATGTCAAAATTTTGGGTCGAGTTTTGTTGGGAGAGAGATAGACTTTTGAAATTTGAATGTGGAGCACAATGTTGGCTTAGTACATGGTCCCACAAATTCTCCCTTGTGTGAACTTGGTAAAAACATGCAAAATTCTATCATTTCAATAATAGAATCATTCAAGGCAAAGGCCTTCAAGTGATTATCAATTTAGATGCTATTTAGGAGATGTTGTAGATACCACACAACATAGAAGATTTTTATCACAACTACAAGAATCTAAAGAGGACCTAAGACACTTGGGAGAACTAACTTGAGTTCCTTAATTGGGAGATTGACCTTGAACCTACCAATATAAAATATCCACCTCACCATCAATGCTATGAGGTTCTAACCTAATGTCAAAGAGGCATGTTCAATGTTGGTCTTCATCTTTGGAATTTATGATGAAAATAAAGTATATGACTTTCAAATAAGGGTATTGCACAAAATAAAGATGATCACCAAGAACCAAATCATTTTGCTTGACTTCTTGAAAGCCATTGTCATTGCCCTTCACTACTAGCTTGCTCATTTCAACTCTTAAAGGATGTTAACTTCTCCTCCTATCTTGTACATCTAATGCTTTATTAGAACATCCAACTCTTCTAGGCCTCCATTCTAATGGTGATCATGGAATATTTTATGGATCCTCCAAGGGTCATTTGTGTGCCTACCTAGACACATGTGCTACAAAAATAGTTAAACTATTATAATTTTGTTAAAAGTTTCCTAGCACTACCCCTCATAGATTTGGGGGGAAAGAAGAAATTTATTAGTTGAGCAAGAGGAAATTGGACCTCATACAAAATAATAAAGTGCCATGTGATTAGTACTTCAACCAAAATTATAAGATGATCATGACACATGACCTGTGTTAGACTCTTTAGGATCTAGAGTGGAATGAAGAGAAAATCAAGGCCTATTGGAAGTATAGGTAGGATATTGGACAACTAAAGCACATATTTAGACAAGTGGACATAGATGGGATTTGGGAAGATATATGGGATAATGATCATGGCTCCCTTGTCTCAGACATATTTTAGAAAATTGCAAAGAGGGAAGACTTGAGAGTCCTACTAACTAAAGAAAAAGAAGTAGAATATGCAAAACCAATCACCTTGATTATTGAGACTAGTAGTAGGTTGATAGAAACAATTTCTTCAATAGAAACTTCTAGCCATCCATCGTGGCCATTGTAATTGTGTACTCTACATGCCCAATCTTCACAAGAACTTGATCAATTAGCTCAAACAACCTCAACATCTAGGAGCTTTGGAGCACAATTGTGACAAGACTATCATCCCACTCAAGACAATCTCTATAAGGACTTGGAGAGATTACAAAAACAACATGGACACAATTCATCATCTGTAGGGGAGTTGTATGCTCTCTTTATTGACTAATAAACTCTAGTGAAACTAAGTCACACACTCAACTCAATGGGCTTGGATATCCTTTATCAATTGACTCATCAACTATGAGGGTTACAATTATAATGCCAGACTAGGGATGTATCTTCTTGGATGATGTCAATACAGTGTTTACAACTTAAATGTTTTTGAGGTTCCTAAGTAGTTGAGTACAAGAATTGAACTTGCTTATTAAAAAAATAACACATATCAAAAAACTTATAGATCCTATAACAAATATCCTACAACTACTACTACAAGATAAGGCTAGTACTATGCATTTTGTAGATAACATAAGTTAATTTCTATGGGTAACATTTATGAATCACATGACAATCAATCAATGATCTAAAATTAAAATACCAAAAAAACTAATCCTTAATACTAACAAAAAAGTTGAACATCACTCCAAGTGGTCCCTTGCTTGGGTTGTTGTATTCTTTTAATTCACAAAATTGTTAATCAATCCTTTTTATCCTCCATTCATTCACATTCAAAATAAAACTAATTGATAGAATAATGCTTTTGATCATTGTTCAAGAAAAATGATACAAAATGTTGAAAATAATTGATAAGCTTCTACTTTAGATCTGATATATAGAATTTTAATTCAGCCAACTAATCTTAATTATCCTTAGCAAAATAGATTCCTAATCATCTACTTTACATATGTAAAATCATTCCCAATAGATAACAAGAGGATTATTTCATCTTAAAAACATAAAATAAGAAACTTCAAGAAATAGAGTCATAATGTAATTCTTCTAGCTATAACTAAGGAACCAAGATCATTGGTATGTATAAGCAAATGGCATGATGCATGCAATAAAAGAGTTGTTTCAGTGCATGCCATTATTTTCTATCATGGAGTTTCTTCCCACTCTTTATGATATAGTTTATTGCTAGTGGTTGAAATTATATCCGTATGTTTTGGATCCGATGGATGTGGGTTCCCTTAGCTACACGTATCCCATCTTCGTAGCTACAGGTTCATAATCCTCCAGCTACACATGGTTGATCTTGTGGTTGCATGTCTGCAACAATCCTTCTGCTATGCATTGTCTGCTGCTTTTGCTACATGGCTAGTTCCTAATAAATACTTATGCTATCATATTTCAAAAATAACCATCTAAACAATACAAATATTTATCAATCCTTCATTTATCAAGTTTAGTGCTTTATACTTTAAATATCAATCACAAAGTTTTAGGAATAGTTGGGAAATGTTTTAAAGAGAAGGAAATAAACATAACTAATAGAACAAATACTAGGATCATAAGGAGTAATCAATCTCTTCATCTACAATAGTTAGAGAGTAGACACCTACTATGCACCTATGAGATTAGGCTTAGAGATACAAATCTCTTCAAAAAGAGGAAGAAGTGGAGACTCCAAGTTATAAGGGATTTTGGATTTGAAGAATCTTCAAAGGAAACAACCAAGTGAGATTAGCCATCATTGGGTTAAACACCCCAACATCTCAATGACACAAGTTAGTATCTCTTCCCTTCTCGCTCTTCCTCTTCTCTTCTAATTTTCTTGTTTGTGTGTCCCCTTTATCAGCAATAACCCTTGCACCATACCCATAAATACACAACAAATAGTTTTCCCCCAATCACGACAATTGGGATGCCATCCTCTATTGTACTGCTTTATAATTGCTTTGGAGAAAGCTGAACGGTGGGTCGAATGGAGTGTAGAAGAGAGGTTGCAAACAAGGGAAACAATGGTGAATGTTTCCAATGGGAGAAAGCGGA
>CM021106.1:381495785-381571526 GCA_007115665.2 Sequoiadendron giganteum | reverse complement strand
GCGTGTATAAATACAAGGAGGTTTCCATTCATTTGTCATCAAGTTCATTCAAAGTCATAAAGGAGAAGTGTGATTTGAGTAGCAGATAAAATCTTGTAGTAGCAAATCGATTCAAGGAGAAGCACACTATTTTTATCTTTGCATCTAGAAGAGGTGTTGTTCATTGTATTTTTTAGGCATTGTGATTTTGCCTAAGTTGTAAGCAGATTGCTGCTCTTATTATTATCAATATATAGGAGATATATTGGCTGGGTTTTTCTCCCTCAGGTTGGAGGGTTTTCCCAGGGTATTGGTTGTGTTCTTGTTTTGAATTTGAAATTATTTTTTCTTTCTAATCTGATCACCTAAAATCTACATGGTATCAGAGTGGGTTTGAAGAGGATCCCGATCAGATTTGTGATTACATCAGCCATACCCTTGTTTTATTTTCTCATCTTCATTCACTCGTCAAGATGGTGAATGGTCTTAAGGTTGAGGATAGGCTTGAGGGAGCATCAAACTTCACCTTGTGGAGATTCAGGATCATGCTCACCTTAGAGGAAAGCGAATTGGTAAAGTTTGTGGAGAGCTCCGCCCTCGAGCCTACAGAAGAGGAAGAAAAGGCCATATGGAAGAAGAAATATACAAGGGCAAATAAGATGTTGGTTGATTCAGTGAAGGATCATATCGTTCCTATCGTCTCCAAGTTAAGGACCAAGAAAGAGATGTTCAAAACCCTAGAGGAGATGTATGAGATCAACAACACTAGTCGGGCTCTTGCACTGAAGCAACAACTTCATCACTTGAAGATGGCGAAGGCAGAAACTATCATTGCCTACTTTATGAGAATAATTGAATTGAGAGATCAACTCTCGTCTATTGGGCATGTGGTCAATAGAAAGGATCTAACCATGCTGGCTCTCAATGGTCTCCCTTCATCCAAGGAGTCTTATATTCAGGGAATCAGTGCGAGATTGAAGCTTCCCAAGTTTGATCGATTGAGGGCAGACTGTATTCAAGAAGAGTCTAGGTTGGCTGTAAGAGGTATTGGGAAAAGTTTCGCCAATGAAGATCATGTTCTTGCCACTCAATCCTCAAAGAAGAAAGGTGGGAAGAAAGGGTATTTCAAAAGAAACAGAGATAGAGGAGTTGATGGTGGCCCCACATTTAAGAAGAAGAGGGACCTCTCCAAGGTCCAATGTTTTCGATGTGACAAGTATGGTCACTTTGCAAAGGAATGTCCTTCCAGGCCTAAGCAGTAGGCTACATTTGCTAATTTCGATGAAGCTTCTATGCATAAGGATACAAGTGAATACCTGTTCTGTTCAACCTTATCAAGTAATATATCTACTTACACCAACACTTGGTTGATAGATAGTGGTGCCTCTTGCCACATCATCGAATTCAGGGAACATCTATCTGATTTAGTGATGAAAGATTCGAACGAACAAGTTATTATTGGAGATGATGCTACTTACTCGGTTAAAGGAGTTGGGACTTCATCTTTACATTTGGATTCCAATGATTCATTACAATTGGATGATGTACTATTCGTTCCAAGTATCAAGTGGAACCTTGTTTCCATATCAGCCTTAGAAGACAAGGGTTATCAAGTTGCCTTTTCTGAAGGCAAAGTTCTCATATGGGCGAAGAACTCTAACTTCAAGACTACCCAGATGGTTGGAGTTAGACATGGGTGTCTCTACAAGCTATGCACGCGCCCCATTCAAGCTCTAGTGCATGACTCCGTGAGCTTGGGTGATCTTTGGCATCAAAGATTGGCTCACCTTCACTTTCGAGCGCTACCTATTATGAAGAAGATGGTCTCAGGCCTTCCTAAGTTCAACCAGAAGCATGAAGGAACCTGCAAAGTTTGCGCTTTGGGTAAGAATATAAAAGGTCCATTCCATAATAGTGAAAGTAGATCCAAATATGTCTTAGATCTTATTCATTATGATTTATGTGGTCAAATGTCTATTGTGTCTTCGAGTGGTTTCTTGTATTACATTATTTTTATTGATGACTACTCTAGAAAGACTTGGATCTATTTCTTGAGATCTAAAGAATCTGAGGAAGTATTAGACAGATTCAGAGAATTCAAAGCTCAAGTGGAGAATATGTCCGGGAAGAGGATCAAGGTGTTGAGATCCGATAATGGAGGAGAATACACTTCTGTTATTTTCTGTAACTTTTGCATTGAAGCAGGGATTAAGAGGGAGCTTAGCATTCCTTATAATCTTCAATAGAATGGTGTTGCAGAAAGAAAGAACATAACTATTGTGGAAGTAGTCAAAGCCATGCTTCATGACCAAGACTTGCAAATTTCTCTTTGGGCTGAAGCATCTAGGACTATAGTCTATGTACAGAATAGGAGTCCTCACAAAATCTTGGAGAACATTACTCCTGAAGAAGCATTCTCTGGGGTGAAACCTGAAGTAAGTCATTTGAGGATCTTTGGGTGTCCAGTGTACATTCATATACCTAAGGAAAAGTGGACAAAATTAGAACCTTTTGGCAAGAAGGGAATTTTGGTAGGCTATAGTGAGACTTCTAAAGCTTACATAATCTACATTCCAGGTCAGAAGACTATTGAGATCAATAGAGATGTCACATTTGAGGAGGATGTTGCATTCAGAAGATCCAAGGGATCTCATATGGAGATTGATGAAGAAGAGCCTCCTCAGGATATGGAAGTTGACCATATTCCTGAGAATCAGAGGGAGGTTCTAGAACCTCAAGAAGATGGTGATCCAACTGAACCCTTGGAGCCTACTGATGGGCCTAAAAATATTGTGATTGGAAATAAGAGACCTCTTTGGGCTAGGAAGATTATGTAGGAGGCAAAAAAATTTGCAGCCCCAAGGGGAACTTTCAGAGAAAGTAAGAGACCTCATAAATTCTCCGGTTATGTAGCTTTGATGAGTCATATCATTGAGTCAGAGCCTTCAAGTGTTGAAGAAGCTTCTAGTCAACAAGTTTGGAAAGATGCTATGACTGAGGAGTGTCAATCCATACTTAAGAATGATGTTTGGGATATTTTTCCTAGACCTGAAGGAAAATCTATGGTGTCTTCTAAATGGCTCTTCAAGATCAAGCATGCAGCTGATGGGAGAATTGAGAAGTATAAGGCAAGATTTGTGGCTAGAGGGTTCTCACAAAAAGAGGGAGTTGACTATGAAGAAACCTTTGCTCTTGTGGCTTGTTATACTTCAGTCAGAACCATTATTGCTATTGCAGCATCTAGAGGATGGAAGATTCACCAAATGGATGTAAAGACAACCTTTCTTAATGGTGTCATAGAAGAAGAGGTTTACATTGAGCAACCCGATGGTTTTGAGGTACATGGGAAGAAGTCTCATGTTTGCAAGTTGAAGAAGGCCTTGTATGGTCTTAAGCAGGCTCCTTGTGCTTGGTACGAAAGGATTGATCATTACCTGTTGAATTTGGGTTTCTCAAAGAATGATGTAGATTCTAACCTCTACTTCAAGGTAATAAATGGTGAAGCATTAATTCTGGTTCTATATGTTGATGATTTGATTATCACTGGAGAAGAACACCCGATTCTAAAATTTAAGGAGTTAGCTTCTAAATTTGAGATGAATAATCTTGGTCTTATGCACTACTTTCTTAGATTAGAAGTTTGGCACTACTTTCTTGGATTAGAAGTTTGGCAAAAGCCAGATGAGATGATTCTATGTCAAGGCAAGTATACTATTGAAATTCTGAAGAGGTTTGGTATGATTGATTGCAAACCTATGTCTACACCCATGGAGACCAACTTACATAAGTTGAAGAAAGCTGCAACTAGCTTAGAACTGGTGGATTCTACGATGTATAGGCAACTGATTGGTTCATTGATGTACCTAGTTAACACTAGACCTGATATCTATTATGCAGTGAGTGCACTCAGTCAATTTATGTGTGAACCAATGCAGCTACATCTTGTTGCAACTAAACATATCCTGAGATACTTGTGTGGCACAGTTGGATATGGGTTGAGATATTCTACAGGTGTGGATTTGGAGCTGCATGGTTTTACTGATTCTGATTGGGCAGGGTGTGTCATAGATTGGAAGAGTACCTCTGGTTGTTGCTTCAGTTTGGGATCTACCATGATATCCTGGTGTAGTAGAAAGCAATGTTTAGTAGCATTGAGTACAATTGAGGCGAAGTACATAGTAGCTTGTGTGGCAGCTCGTGAAGCAGTGTGGCTTCGTAGGATCCTTGCAGGATTGTTTGAACAATCAATGGACCCTATTATCATTCATTGTGATAACCAGAGTTGTGTGAAGCTTTTTGTCAATCCTGTGTTTCATGACACAACAAAGCATGTTGAGATCAAATACCATTATATTAGAGATATGGTATTGAGGAAAGCTATACAGTTGAGGTATATCAGCATTGATGAGCAGATGACAAACATTCTCACCAAGCCTCTCTCCAAGATAAAGTTTGTGTACTTTCAAGATAAGCTTGGTATGGTGGAGAATACAACCTTAACTAAGAAGGAGTATCAGTATCAGTAATCCTCTTTAATGAGTTCTTCTCTGTGAGAGAAGTTCGAGGTGAAATCACTTGTTAATGAGTTCTTCTCTACAAGAGAACTTCGAGGTGAAATCCCTTGATTCCACCCTCTAGGAGAGCCATGGTGGATGTCATGTGTGTGACTCCATGACAACATCACGTGAGGGAGTCTGTGATGATTTACTTGTAGTTGTGTTTCACCCTTTGGGGGAGCCATGGTGAAAGTCACGATGAGGTGACAACATCATGTTGAGTGATGAGAACTTGTACTTACCATCTATGGAAGTAGCCATGATGGTTGATATCACGATGAGGTGATATCTGATATCACAATGAGGTGATATGCTTTCACAATGAGGTGATAAGCTCTTTTCTTACATGGATGTAGCCATGTTGATTAACATCATTATGAGGTGATATTTCTTACACAGGTGGAAGTATTCCTCCCTAGCTGAGAGGGAGTGTTGATGATAATATGCAGCCACGTGATGAATACTCCAAATCGATTTGAGAAATAAATTTAAATGATAGCTAAGGCTATTTAAATTTATATGATAATGAAGAGGTGCTTCATTCTATTATAAGACAAATTCAATATTAAAATTGTTAATAAATAAATTATGTTTATTTATTTAAAGAGGTCAACCTCTTGGTGAAGATACACATCCCTCCTCTTTGGCATGTATAAATACAAAGAGGTTTCCATTCATTTGTCATCAAGTTCATTTGAAGTCATAAAGGAGAAGTGCGATCTAAGCAACATATCGAATCTTGTAGTAGCAGATCGATTCAAGGAGAAGCACACTATTTGTATCTTTGCATCTAGAAGAGGTGTTGTTCATTGTATCTTCTAGGCATTGTGATTTTGCCTAAGTTGTAAGCAGATTGCTGCTCTTATTATTATCAAGATATAGGAGATATATTGGTTGGGTTTTTCTCCCTCAGGTTGGAGGGTTTTCCCAGGGTATTGGCTGTGTTCTTGTGTTGAATTTGAAATTATTTTTGCATTCTAATCTGATCACCTAAAATCTACAACAACAATGTAGGATGAAGTGTGTGAGGCCTTATTTCAGATGGCACTGGATAAAGATCCCAGGCTTGATGGTTTCAACACTTGGTTTTTATCAAGCTTGTTGGTACTTTCTAGGAAAAAGAATTCATGAGGTGGTAGAAGAATCAAGAAAGAAGACCAAGCTGCTCAAGGATATAAACGATACAAATATTATTCTAATACCAAAGAAAGATAATTGTGAGTCTTTTGTAGATTATAGGTCAATATCATTGTGCAACATGATATATAAAATAATTGCCAAGGTGATGACCAATCACCTCATAAAGATCATTCCCCACATAATTTCAATGGAACAAAGTGGCTTTGTCCCAGAGAGAAATATCTCATATGGCATAATAATAGCTTATGTGGTCATTCATACATTAAAAAAATTAACAAAAAAGGAATGCTAATGAATTTATATTTGAGAAAAGCATATGATCGTGTTCGGTGACACTTTCTAATGAAAATGATGGAAAAAATGGGCTTTAGTGATAAATGGCTAAATTGGATTTTTTGCTACATCTCTACCCTGAGATAAGTTCGGTGGCTGTAAATGGGGTCCCCTATGGTTTCTTCAATGGAACAAAGGGACTTTGACAAGGAGACCCATTATCTCCCTTTCTTTTTGTTATCATGGCAAATTCCTTTGACTGCCATATAACAAAGCTGAAACTCTCGAGATAATGGAGAGGGATTGAAGTAACTCCCTCATTCCCAGGTATATCCCATCAATTATTTGTGGATGATACAATCCTCTATGGGTTCCCATCTTTGGAAGAAACACCAATCATAAAGGAAGCAATGAACTTTTTTGCACAAAAGCGAGCCAATTGGTGAATGTGGAAAAATCAAATATTTTCTTTTTTAACACAAATAAAAGTTTGTAATGTAAAATTGCCAATTTGACAAGTTACATTATTGGTTCTGTCCCCTCAAAATACTTGGACATTCCTCTATCCGGGGGCCAAGGAAAGGAAAATATTTGGGAAGATATAATCAAGAAATGCAGATTGACAATCGATTGTTGGTGGGGGTGTTGGTTAACATAAATCAATATTGACAACAATTCCAATCTACATGTTTTCATGTATTGAAGCGCCAAACAAAGTAATAAAGAGATTAACAAGAATTCAAAGAAAAAATTTGTGGGATGAGGCTCATGAGCAGAAGCGGATACCACTATTGGCATGGGAGACTATCAAAAAATCCAAGGATCAAGGCGGTGCAGACATTAAGGATCTGAGGTTGTAGAACATAGCCTTGGGTGCAAAAATTTCTTAGGGGATGTTCAAAAACTCAAATGCTCAATGGTGTAAGCTTTTGAGAGAAAAATACTTGGATTCCCCATGCTCGAAAATAATTCTTACCAGCCAATCCATAGAAAGGATCTGCAATCTAGAACTTTATTCTTAGTTGCAAATCAATGATAATGAACCACCTCACTTGGGTAATAAAGGATGACATGCGTGCTTCCTTTTGGAAAGACTCATGGAATAGTTACAAACTATTAAATAAATTTCCAAGTGTGGATGGGGTGATTAGAGAAACCAATACCAAGTATGGGGAATCCCTGTGTGGTTACATTGACATTTGGGAGGCATAAGGAAAATGGGAGTATGCCTGGAAAAGCTTCAATTTTCTTGATGATCTCTCTAAGGGTATTATAATGATGGAGCTGACAAATAGACACATATTGAGCATGGAAGATCCAGACAACATCAAATGGTGTGTAACAAAAAGGGGAGTATTCGACAAAATAGGATATGAAGTTATCAAGAAGGAAAACTCAATCTCAAGTTGGCCAAAGTGACTATGCTGGGGCATCAACATTCTCCTGAAGCTAATAGATTTTGTGTGGACTGCTCTCCATGAGTGTATCTTGATAGGAGAGAGGCTATGTTTCATCGATGTATTAGGGTGCCAAAGGCGTGTCTTTATGTTACAAAAATGAAGAATCAGTTAATCACCTTCTTGTCCAGTGTGAGGTGGCATAAAGTTGCTAGACACATTTTTGTGGTAAGTTAGCATGGTAAGGTCTGCTATCCAACACTTTGAAAGAGATTTTTGATTCTTGGCCTCAATTAAACAAAGGATCTACCATGCAAGGTCTATGGAATGAAATAACATCCATGATTATATAGCATCTATGGAAAGAGAGAAATACAAGAATATTTAAGGATAAAAAACTCAGATAGAAGGAATTTTATGCAAAATAGAGAATGGTATAAGCGAACATTTCAATGGGTCTGTAAAGAAGTAAAATACAAGTTTTTTTGGGACTAGGATTAATTAATGATTCAAAACTGGCCTCTCCTAAACTCTTTGTAGGGGTTCCTCCTCAAGAACAAAAATGATCATGACAAGGTCAAATGGGAGTTACCCCTGAAAGGGAGATTTTTGATATGGCCTCGTAGGGAAACCTTGGGAAATCGAGTGTAGGATTTGTAATCAGAAATGAGGAAGGTAATCTAATTTGGGTTGCTTCCTGTAAGTTACCAATCGGGAAAAATAATGAGGTGAAGTGTGCAACACTTTATGAAGGGTTAAATGTTAATTGTGAAGGCTAAATTTAGCTTCAAGTGGGAGAATGTTAGTTTTTTGAAGACTAAATTTAAAATTAAGAAACTTCTATTTTGAATAGATGTTTCCACTTCCAATTAAGAAACGTCTAGTTCGAATAGAAGCTTCTAGTATCTCATTTGAAAGTTTCTCCATTTTTATAAATATGCCAAATATGATCTCTCCTTTTGAAATATTGTGAAGAAGAATTAATTTTATGAGAAGAAGAATTAATTTATGAATTGACACTTCTGATGTAAAAAGTTTTTCTGCTGCAATAAAAGATATTGATCCTTGCCCCATGGTTTTTCCCCCACTTTGGAGGTTTTCCATGTAAATCATTGTGTATTGTGCATTTTTCCAATTTGTTGTGGTTATTTTATTGTTGTTGTTATTATTATTATTCTGGCTTAAATTTCATAACAACTGGTATCAGAGTTAGGTTGCTGAAGGGTTTGGTGTTTGTAGTTTTTTTTGTTGAGCAACATGGAGGTCACAAAAAGTGACATGGAGAAGTTAAACGGGGCTAATTTTTCCCTATGGAAATCCCAAATGGAGGATATATTAATTCTGAAAGATCAATATTTTCCACTCAAAGGAATATCAAAGAAACCCACATCAATGACATATGAAGATTGGAAAAAGATGGATAGAAAGGCGATTGCAACCATCTATCAATGTCTGGCTAAGAATGTGTATTTTAATGTTTCCGGAGAGAAGACAACAACAAAACTATGAAAAAAGATTCATGATCTATATGAGAAGAACACAACGTCAAATAAAGTTTTTTTGATGAAAAAATTATACAATCTCAAGATGAAGAAGGGTGCTTCAGTAGCAGAACATTTAAATGAGTTCAACATAATTACTAGTCAGCTTGCCTCTGTTAAAATCACTTTGGATGATGAGATTAGAGCCATCTTATTAATGTGTTCAATGCTAGACAACTAGGAGAACCTGATCGTAGCTATTAGCACTTTGGCACCTGGAGGAACTCTGAAGTTTGATGATGTCAATAGCAGTTTAATGAATGGGGAGCTGTGACACAAATCAATGACATAAAACCAGGGAGGAGAAGTCGTAACCCTAGCTGATCATGGTAGAAAATTTGATCGAAATCGACAAGGGCGTTCAAAGTCAAGAGGTAGATCGAAATCAAGAAGAGGAAAACTCACCTGCTATCATTGCGACAAACTGGGACATATGAAAAGAGAATGTTGAATATGGAAGTGAACAAAAGGAACAAAAACCAGCCAATGCAAATGAAGAAACTACTACTGTTGTATCAGATGGTGAGGTATTAATTACTGTTTCATATGAGGATGCATGCCTTTGTACTTATAATCATGATATTGATTGGATTTTTGATTATGGAGCCTCCTACCATGCTACCCCAAGCAGAGAAAATTTTAATTCTTATAAATCTGGTAATTTGGGTAAGGTTCGCTTGGGTAATAATAATTTATGTAGTATTGAGGGAGTGGGAGATGTTTTAATAAAAACAAAAGATGGTTGTATTTTATTGCTTAAATAGGTTAGGCATGTACCAGAGCTCGGAATGAATTTAGTTTTAACTAGAAATCTAGATGATGAAGGTTGCCATATAGTATTTGGCAAGGGATGCTAGAAAATTGTAAAAGGTTCGCTGGTTGTTGCAAAGGGGTAGAAAACAAGAAATCTTTATACATTAAAACCGAACCTGCAGAAGACAGATATTGCTATTGTTGCAGAGGAGCCTGCAACAGATTTGTGGCACAAAAGACTTGGACATATGGCAGAAAGAGGCCTGAAAATACTTGCTGAGCAAAAGCTTTTGCCTGGAATAAAAGGTACAAAATTTAAATTTTGTGAACACTATATTATGGGTAGACAGAAAAGAGTGTCTTCTTAAGGAATAATTCCAAAAGGGATACATAAATATTAGATTTGGTGCATTCTGATGTTTGTGCCCCAATTAATATAAAATCACTAGGAGGGGCTGCTTATTTTGTTACTTTTATTGATGATGCATCAAAAAAGGTGTGGGATTTCCCTATTGAGATTAAGGATCAAGTTTTAGATGTTTAAAAAAAAATTCATATGGCTATTGAAAGGGAAACTAACAAACTTCTGAGATGTATTAGAATAGATAATGGTGGGGGAGTATTGCTCCAAAGCCTTCGAAGAATATTGTAGTAAATATGGGATAGAACATGTAAAAATAGTTCCTCTCACTCCACAACAAAATGGGACAGCTGAGAGAATGAATCAAATAATAATGGAGAAGGTGAAAAGTATGCTTTCAAATTCTAGTTTGCCTAAATATTTTTGGGCAGAGGTTGTCCGTACTGCTGGTTACTTAATAGATCGCTCTCCCACAACTTCATTAGATGGAGGAATTCCCGAAAAGGTATGGACCGGTAAGGAGTTATATTATTCTCATTTGACAAATTTTTGGTTGTGAAGCTTATGTTCACATTCCTAAAGAACAAAGGTCCAAGTTGGATGAAAAATCATTGAAATGTATTTTCTTAGGATATGCTGAAAATGAGCTAAGTTATTGGTTGTGGGATCCTCTAAAGAGAAGAATTATCATAAGTAGGGATGTTATTTTTAATGAAGGAAAAATATTTAAAAATATTGACAAAAGTGTGGAGATGAAGAAATTTGTTGAAATTAAAGGACAACAAGAGGAGAAACAAGAAAATCTGCCACCATTGGAAGAAGCCACTGCTGAAAATAATGACCAACCATTACATCATAATGGAAATGAGGAACAACAAGAAGCAAAAACTGTGCAAGAGCCATTACAAGATATTTTGGTTCATAGATCTGCTACGATTCATAAGGTTTCACAAAGATATCCTCCCTCAAATTATATTTTATTAACTAATGAAGGTGAACTTAGTTGTTTTCAGGAAGCTTGTACAAATGAACATAGTAAAGAATGGAAGAAAGCAATGGAGGATGAAATTGACTCTTTGCTGGAAAATAGAACTTGGGAGTTGGTAAAGCTTCCAAAAGGAAGAAAAGCTCTACAAAAAAAATGGGTGTACAAGATCAAACATGAGGGTGATGAGAAGAAGAGATACAAAGTTAGGTTGGTGGTGAAGGAATTTGCTCAAAAAGAAGGTATTGAATTCAATGAAATGTTTTCACCTGTTGTTAAAATGCCATCCATTAGAATTATTCTTGGTATTGTTGCTGCTCTAGATTTGGAATGTGAACAATTAGATGTAAATAATGTCTTTCTTCATGGAGAATTGGAAGAGGAAATTTATATGGAGTAGCCAAAAGGTTTCAAAATAAAAGGTAAAGAGAACTTGGTTTGCAAGTTGAAGAAGAGCCTTTATGGGTTGAAACATGCACCTCATCAGTGATATAAGAAATTTGATTCATGTATGTTGGAGCATGGTTTTAATAGACTAGAGAATAATCATTGTGTCTACATCAAGAGATATGACCAAGATAAGTATATTATATTATTGCTATATGTGGATGATATGTTAGTTGTTGGATAGGATAAGGATATGATTAACAGGTTGAAGAAGGATTTGAGCAACTAGTTTCCAATGAAGGATTTGGGTCCAACACAAAAAATATTGGGCATGAAGATCATTCGTGATAGAAAGAAGGAAAAATTATGGTTGTCACAAGAAAAGTATAATGAAAAGGTGCTTGATAGATTTAATATGAAGGATGCCAAGCCAGTTGGTACACCTCTTGCTTCCCATTTCAAATTGAATTCTGATTCATGCCCTTGTGATGACAAGGAGAAGGAAGAAATAAAAAAGATTCTTTATGCTTCAGTAGTTGGTAGTTTAATGTATGCCATGGTATGCACACGACTAGACATTGCATATTCAATGGGAGTAGTCAACAGGTTCCTTGCCAATCCAGGTAAACAACATTGACAAGTGGTGAAATGGATGTTAAGATACCTCAATGGTACTAGTCATTACTGTTTATGTTTTTGTCATATTGATATGGTGCTTGAAGGATTTACAGATGCAAATATGGTTGGAGATGTGGACATTAGAAAGTCTACCACGGGTTTTCTATATACATTTGTAGGTGCAACGGTGTCTTGGCTATCTAGGCTACAAAAAATAGTAGCTCTCTCCACAACCGAGGTAGAATACATAGCTGCAATTGAAGCGTGCAAAGAGATGTTGTGGATAAAACGATTCTTTGAAGAGTTAGGCATAAAACAAGATAAGTATGTGCTATATTGGGACAGTCAGAGTGCCATTCACTTGGCAAAAAACCCAGCTTTTCACTCCCGAACCAAACACATTGACTTAAGATATCATTGGATTAGACAAGTGCTGGAGGAAGGACAACTACAATTGGAAAAGATCCATGCAACTGAAAAACCTACTGATATGCTTACCAAAATACTGCCAAGAGCCAAGCAAGAGTTATGTAGGAGCTTGGTAGGCCTGCAAATGACTTGATGCACAGGCTTGGGCAAGGATCAATAGTAAAAGGATCATCTACAATTGCAATTTTTTATCCAGGAGTCTTGCATTTAGCTTCAAGTGGGAGAATGCTAGTTTTTTGAAGACTAAATTTAAAATTAAGAAACTTCTCTTTCAAATAGATTTTTCCACTTCCACTTAAAAAACATCTAGTTCGAATAGAAGCTTCTAGTATCTCATTCAAAAGTTTCCCCGCTTTTATAAATATGCCAAAGATGATCTCTCCTTTTGAGATGTTGAGAAGAAGAATTAATTTTTTGAGAAGAAGAATCAATTTATGAATTGAAGTTTCTGATGTAAAAAAAAATTCTGCTGCAATAGAAGATATTGATCCTTGCCCCATGGTTTTTCCTCCACTTTGGAGGTTTTCCACGTAAATCATTGTGTATTGTGCATTTTTCCAATTTAGTGTCTATTTTATTTGCTGTGGTTATTTTATTGCTGCTGTTATTATTATTATTTTGGCTTAAATTTCATAACATTAAAGTATTGTGTTATCAATTCAATCAACTGTGTTGATGTTGAAGGAGATTTAGAGATAGTTTTAAAGGTGATTTCCTTTAAAGATGCACCTAGTTGGAAATTAATAATGTGGGTTCACAGAATAGTCAATTTGTTGGATATTATAAATGATCACAAAATTGCCCATGTGTATATAAATACCAATGCGGTAGAGAGCCTTCTATCAAATGAAGGCATTGATCAAAAAAAGAAAAGCAAAGGTTCCAACAATCCATCCAGTTGGAAAGACTTACATCTAATCATAGAAAAGGAGGCTTTGACAACTAATTTCAGTAAATCTAACAATGAAGATTGAAAGTCTGATTTGGCGGTCCAGTTTGTACTTAAACTGACTTGAAATGCATAAAAAAAACGGGTGTTGATAAGTTCAAATTTGGGGAATTTATACGATTGGTCAGAATGGTAGCCTGCTTAAGAAATCACTGGGACCTCTTGGGGAAAACTTGGAAACTTCTGGAGTGCTCACTGCTATAAGTTAGCTGAGGAATGCTTCTTGTGGCAGAGAAAAATGGAGTTCCCGAGCTGTGTGTGTAGCTGCGGTCAGGATACAAGCGACAGCCAAATTGAACGTCTCTTTAAAGTGGGATCCCAAGAGATAAAGGAGGCAATCAATAAGATTATCAAAGAGCAGATGCTAGGTGGATGGAATATACACGATAACACACTGATGGAGTTATTCGTATCAAACATAGTGCGTTTTGCTGGGAAGAAATTGATTGCCAAACTCATGGCACAATATTTGAAGGATGTGTATGTGGAAGAAGCCATTAAGGTGGTCTCTACCTACAATAAGAATCTAGAACAAGGCTTCATATGTGATGTGGTGGATGCAGGGTTGGTGAGGAAGAACAAGAAGTTGAAGTCTGTTACCAACAAATATAGAGAATTCTTCTCCAACCTTTCTTAGACTTTGTAATAGGAAACAAAAATCTATTGAGTGAAGCACAAGTTAGTAGGATGACTGAACTAGGCACAGGGATTATCACTCTCTATACTAATAAGCCTTGAATTTATTTTTTATGTAATACAAGAGTGCTACCCTTTCTGATAGCAATTTGCCAAATTTTTTTTATCAATCCTCCATTTACCAAGTTTAGTGCTTTATACTTTAAATATTAGTCACAAAGTTTTAGGAATATCTAGGAAATGTTTCAAAGAGAAAGAAACAAACATAACTTTAATGGGGACAAATACTAGTCTCATAAGGATTAATCAATCTCTATATCTACAATAGTTAGAGAGTAGACACCTACCATGTATGCACCTTTGAGATAAGGCTTCAAGCTACAAATCTCTTTAAAAAGAGGAAGAAGTGGATAATCCAAGTTATAAGGGATTTTGGATTTAAAGGATATTCAAAGGAAACAACCAAGTGAGATTAGCCATCACTGGGTTAAACACCCCCAACATCTCAATGACACAAGTCAGTATCTCTTCCCTTCTTCCTCTTCCTCTTCTCTTCTACTTTTCTTGTTCGTGTGTCCCCTTTATAAGCAATGAACCTTGCACCATACCCTTAAATACACAACAAATAGATTTTTCCCCCAATCACAACAATTGGGATGCCATCCTCTATTAATGATTCAATCTTATTCACACCCTTTTCTCCATCCAATTTTACTAGTCTCTCATTTTCCCAAAGGCTCCATCCTTGTCAATTTATCCTTCACACGACTTACTGCTCTTTTCGCTTTCTACAATGTTATTGCCTTCCCCTTTGCCTCCCAAAGTTTTCCTAGCCCCAACACATCAAAAAATAACCTTCCCATATGTATTGGCACAAAGGGGCCTCATTTGTGGGAGGATTCATCCATTCTCCACTTTAATTTTACCAACAAATAACTATTGACCACTAGGCCCATGAAGATGAATTGGTGAGCTATAAGAAAAAGGAAGATCAGGTGCTAGCCCAAAGCCACTCCCATTCTATGTATTATATAAAGCATAAGTCCTTCATGGTTGCGCATATGACACCACTCAACAACAATCCCCAATGCTTGATGCAACCAATGGACTATTCAAGCCATATGATAGGGTTGAATCTCACTCATGTAAGATCAAAATATTGAGTGGAGCTAATGGAAGAAACGTAGAAGTTTTTGACTTTTGATTTTATCAAGTTGAGATGAAGATTGGAAGAGATGCATGCAAAGTTGGCAAGGATGTAGGATAGAGTCAACTAACTCAATGCTTAAAAAGGGGGACCAAAGCAAGAGATACACAACTTGATTTGAGAAGGGAATTACAAATGTATGTGTTTGTGGACCAACTCTAGATGGAATGTAGCAAGGTTGTTCAACTTTAGTTGGAGATGGATTAGAGAAAGCTCACTATTGAGGGGCACCAACATAAAATATTGCAGTTATAAGATAACAAAAGAGAATATAATGGTATATATTACAAAGTTGCATAACCAATTGATTAGATTGCATGAATCCGAGGATAAATCCAAGAAAATAATAAGCTCTTTAGAGCAAAAGATTCAACAATTGTAAAAAGAAATCCTAAAAACACAACTTGTTGACATCACCTCGATGATCAACCAACTTTACTCTTCTCACTAAGCTAGAATCACTCAAACCACCACATGGCTATTTTCTAGATTGGGATTCACTGCTTCTACTCAAATCCTTGAGGAAAAAGTAAAAGTAAGGTTGTGGGAGCAATCCAATCCCTATATTTATAAAAGTATTATAGGCTCATGTCTTTGTAGGGAAGTTATATAGCTTGTTTGATGATCAATTTCTTGAAACTGTGCTGGGTGGATAACAAGAGAGTAACAACAAAGAAAGTCAATGAAGTCTCGAGTAGGGAAAAAGATGCTCTAAAGTGCAAATTCCAATTTTCTACTTTAGAGCAAGATGTGAAGGGAGTGAGATGACATATTGATGCACTTACAATAGGGACTACCTTTTTGTTCTTGTGATGATAAGATGGTTTGTAGTGAAGAAGAATTGGAGACAATGCTAGGTGATCCCACAATAGTGTGTTCCAGTTTTTTGTCAAATTGAGACATTGAAATAAACATTTTAAACCAGAATATCACCTTTTGTCATCAATAGCAGCTAAATTGTTTGATGTGAATTAGTGATTTTTGAGATTTTATGTGTAAATTTTAAATAGTGAAAATGTTTATGTAAGTTTTAATAAATTTCTTTATAGTTAAAAGTATTTTTAAAAAGTGATATTTATTCCATAATGCATAGGTTTTTTTTACAAAATGGATAAAATTATAAATTTTAAACATAGATCGGTAACACCAATATCTTGTGCATATATATTTTTTTATAATTTTTTGTTGTATATTTTATGTTTTATTAATTTTTAAATTGAGATTAGTTACAATTTAAACATAGGTTTATTTCATAACACATATTTTTTTGTATATATCTAGATTAATTTTTTGTTGTTGAAACAAGGACATCGATATCCAGTGCATAGATATTTTTTAGATATTTTTTCGATTTTTAGGTATGTGGAGTAGAGACCTTGATGTTTGGTGAAATACTTATGTTCACTAGAAAATAAAAAGTAATTATAATAATAAAATTAAATATATTCAAAATTTTACTTTTTGGAAAGCTTACTTTGATGGCTATGATCTTGCAAATCATTCTATCATGTTGATTCCATTATCTAGTCCAACCCAAAGTTTGGTACAAAATAATTTGACTAAGGTGGAGAGGTCCATCAAAAGACCTTCACTCCAAGGTAACAATGACCTTCATTCAAAGGTACCTTCAAACAAAGGTCCTTTCCATAACCTAAAAATATTAATATATTAAAAATTTGAATAACCTTTAAAAGTACACCTTTGTTAAACAATTATGCAAGTAGCTTCAAATGGTGCTTCCTAACTTTTTTCTCCCAAACCATGCACATTTCTAATATCCCATATTATTCTGGTTCTACCTTTCTTGAGAGAAAACATGTAGACCATACATATTTTGTAGGTTGGGAACATACATTGAACATCTAGATAGTAAGGTAGTTCTTTGTGTGTTGGTTTATCTCAAGGTTCAAGCTAAGATGATAGTTGAGGATCTTAGAAGTGTTTCCCACAAGGACATGTTATATTTGGACGAATCCTTTGAGACCTTTAAGAGAAAAGAAAGCCCTATGGAGGTAGATGAGCATCACTCCTTGCACTCTGCAAGATATGATCCTCTCCCCATGATTAGGTAAGTTTTGAATTTTTTTAAAAATAACTCTTTTTTCCTAATGGAATCAAAAATTGGATTTGTCCTTGTGAAAAGGATCTCCAAGAAGTCACTAGAATTGAAGATAATTTTACCTACTAGTTGACCCATGAAGATAATCCTCGTCTCCTTGTGCACCTATCACATATTCTCATCCCCATTGACTATCAATATTTATATTCATAAGCGTTTTTCTATAGAAATTGTCTAGTTCTTGCATCTAAGTCAACAATTATCATAATTTTGAGCTTGTAACTCATATATTCCTTCATTTCTAATTCTTTTTGAAGAAATGAACTTTTGAGCTATCAAAAGATCAACAAATCATATAGCCTCTAGGATTTGTCAATCTGACAATGATCAAATAATGTGCTACTAGTTAAGCTTAAATGAGTTGGAATTTGGTGGGCTTGTGAAGATTTTTCTTTATAAAGGGAAATACAAGGTAGGACCATAATGTAACAATGTGTCACATTTTCATAACTAAAAAATGTTGCTAGTCTTGATAGGGAAATATGTAGCACTATTGGTATATCATTTTCCACATTGACATGGTGGGTCCTCACTCAACAAGAAGCAATATAAATTAAAATTAAAGTAAATTCCTTGAAATTGTTAGATGGAGAAGGTCAATGAATTTCATAAATACATATATTTTTCAATCTAACAATGATCAAACATTATGTAATTGGTCTTAATGATCCATATAAGCAATGTAACAACCCCACCAAATGTAGCTAGTGTAAGGGGTATTGAGGTTATGATAGTGCGTGAGACTCACGTTTGCACGCTTGGGCCCAAAAAGGGCTCCTCATCCAACACATAAGGTGAGTTACTTTTTGAGCCAAGGAAGACCAAACTACATTGTAATTGGAGTTCCAACGTTAGCAAAAGTACATGGCCGAGTTGCACAAGGGAAGCTAGACGTGGAGATTGTAAGAAATGCAATAGAAAAATTAGGAGCCCATGGCCCCAACATGGGGCAAGGTTGTTATATAGGAAAAATGAAGGAAGTAAAATTTAAGTTAGGGACTTGCATCCTCACAAATGAAATGAGAACCGACTCGGCGTGCAACTTGGAGGTTTCAAAGAAGCTGAGTTCCAACGGAGCTCATAGTATTAATTTGGGTAGATTAGAGGCTAAAGTGAGTTGCAAACCCTATTGAACCAAACATTGGAGTGATGGATCATGATGTTTAGGGAGAAAAATGTAGCTTGTGGTGTAGGCTAAGTGTATTCTAAGAGTAGGCTGTAAGTTGGGGTGATTGAACAAACCATGTATTGGGGTAGTTCTATCAAGTTAGAAGTTGTCATTTTCCCAACAATGTGTTCAACCTGCAACTACCTAGGAATCCATTAAATAATTGATAGAGAAAGTAGAGTACCCTACTGCTATTTAAAGTTAGTGTTCAATGTGTATTTTATTCCACTAGGTGAAGGGTCATACTAGAGAAATCTAAAGAGTCTCACAATAGTGCTCAAGCTATCAACAAAATTCAATAAGAACTCAATGATGAAGTGTAGGAGTGGTGGAAGTTGACTTGGAGTCTCAAGAGGAGGCTTGGGTCATGGAGGGATAAAGTCACCTTGAAGCTCGATAGAGGGATTAGGGTGCACCAAATAAGAGAGGAGAATAACAAAGGACTTTAGATGAGTTCTAGGGTTTGCAAGATATGCGTAGAGATATATCTTAGGGTTGAGTCTAATATTGGTTGCATTTTTAAGAGTGACTGTAGAACTAGGGGCGGGTGTTCATGGGGAGTTCAAGGAATAATTCAGAGAGTGGAACAACTCAAGGAGTTGTATCTTGTAATATAGGCAAAGGGCTACTTATTATAAATGAAGCTATTCATTTCACCCTACATCCACCTTGTCTAGTCATTATTATTCCAATGCATCTCAATAGTGACAACATTGTGAAGTTTCATTATGTGACTAACAAGTGTGTGTACGATTTGAGATTGAGTGTGCTTAGGTGCATCTTATGGAATTTTTGAAAATTTTGATCCTTGGAGGTATACACAATAAGGAGGGTGTTGATCTTGCATGAAGGTATGGCCTTGTGATAGTTGGTATCAGAGTGCTCATCAACACCAAGTTTACATGATTGATAAGTAGTAGGCCTTAAAATGAGGTTGAAGGGTGATCTAGCTCTTGAAGTGGTGAATCCATGCACACCCAAGACATGTTTGGAGGTAGTGCTTGAGGTGGTGGTTTTGAAGAGGAACTAGATAGCTTGCATTATAGTGGGAGCCAACATAGTGGCTAGTCCCTACTAAGGGTCTCTTGAAGGTGTCCCAATTTGAAAACTAAATACCATTTGAATGACTTGGAGAATTGCATAGAATCATTAGAATATTGAAAACCAAAAACTAAAATAAAACCATTAGAGGGATAGGTTCAGTTGCTCCAAAGTCAAATGGGTGTTGGGGTCCTAGAATAGAGGAGATTGGAAGACAACATCAAGTTTCTAGAGGCCATCATCACTTAGGGAAGGGTGAGTTTAGGGCACAAGGTTAAGCCTATAGACTCGTATGAAGGTTTGAGATTCAACAAAGTTCTATATACCTTCTTTTCAGATATGGATTAGTATTTGGAAACCTTGACTGGATATACAAAAGAAGAAAAATGAGGAAAACCTCAACTTACCTGTCAAGAAGTGCAAATATTTGGTGGAGGAATAGAGTGGAGTATTTGAGGTTAGGTAACCAATTTTAAGGTGGACACATTGGGTGAGCTGCAAGAGGCACTTAGGTTTCAATTCAAGCTTGAGAACTCAACTTGGACTGCCAGGGTGTGGCTCATGGATCTAAAATAGAGTGGGAGGATTAGCGTTTATATAAAAGAAATTACTACTTTGATGCTAGAAATCAAGGACATGTTTGAGTTGGATAGGTTTTTGAATTCATGAGAGGTCTCATGTCATGGGCTTGGCAAGAGCTCCAAATTCATAATGTCTAGACCCTTCCTACAACAATAGAAGCTACATAATAACTCCTTGATTTCAAGAATGATACATCAAAGGAGAATTTCAGAGGGTCCAACTCTAACAAAGACAAGAAGAAGTCATTCCCACTAAAGGATGATGGAAAAGGTAAAGAGAAACTTGGGCAATCTTCCAATTCAAAGTCTAGAGGGAATCATAGACCCCCTAGCGAAGGATTGGTGAAGGGATCAAAGGATGCTGAGTCAAGGGCATCTCAGAAGAAGAGCAATGGGTGTTTTGTTTATGGAAACTCAAGGAATTAGGCCAAGTATTGTCCAAAGAGTTAAAGGTTAAATTCCATGACATAAGCACCAATAGAGAAATATGGGTCAACTTTAGCAATGGGGTTCATCCAAGCTTTGAGTGTAGAGAAAGCTCATGGTCCGTCAAAGGCCACATCAACCATTCCAGTAAGTAAGCATAGGTTATGTTTTGTGGAGGTTCAAATGTATGGATAGAACAACATTGGAATGGTGGATTCACGAGCCACACACAACTACATATCGATTGATAAATCCATTGACACGAGGATTAAGGCGCATGCAGGTATGAGATCCTTCTAAGTTGTCAAATTTTCAACTAAAAGGTGTCTGGAATTATCCAAGACATGTTGACTACTGTGAGGAATTGGCTGGGTAGAATCGACTACATGGCTATCAAGATGGTCAATTTTGAGTTGATACATGGTTGTGTTCTTGAGATTGGGTAAGGTTACAGTCATATCACATCTAGAATCTTTGATTTTTTGGATCCTTTGTAGTTAGGCATGATGAAAATGATGGAGAAGAGAAAAACTAGGTAGGTGTAGATGGTTTTTACTTTGAGTATGAAGAAGGTGAAAAAAAGGAACCGATGTTTCCAGCCACACTACTTGGAGGTTAGGATGAGTTAGATGAAGCACCAATGACATCTATCCGATCTAAAGTAGATGAGATCATCTTGGAGTATGAGGACCATAAGCCACTCAAGTTACCCACACAACTCCCACTAAGATGGTCCATGGATCATTGGATTGAGTTAGAGCATGGAGGAAGGCCTGTATCCCAAGAACCCTACAAGTTGTTTGGACCACAAATGGTTGAAATCAAGAAGTAGCTAGAGGAAATGCTTGAGGTCGAGTATGTCAAACCATCATGTTCTCCATATAGGGTGCTTGTTTTCTTCTAAAAGAAGAAAGATAGAAAATTGAGGTTATGTATAGACTTCAAGGCCCCGAATAAGTTAACCATCAAGAAAAATACCCTCTTCCATTAGTTGTTGACTATTTTTGTTACTTATTAGGGGAAAAGATATAATTACGAAATGAGATCTCAAGTAGGGATATTATCAAGGGAGTATTGTTGCAAGGGATGAGGAAAAGGTGAAATGTGTGACTAGATATGTGTCCTATGAGTTCATGGTGATGTCCTTTGGGATATGCAATGTGTCAAAGATATTTTACACATTTATGAACAATTTGTTCCATCCACTCTTGAAGTCTATGGGTGTGTTTTTTAATGACATATTGATATATAAAAAGAACATGGAGGAGAAAAAGGCTCACCTTGCTGAAGTATTTGAGTTCCTTCGGGATAACCATTTTTTTTGAAATAGGAGAAATGTTCCTTTTCCCAAAAGGAAGTTTGCTTCCTCAATCATATCAATGTGGAAGGTATAATATGTCTAGATCAGATAAGTTGAGGGAAATTATGAACTAGGATCCCTTGAAATATTTCCATGAAGTCCAGAAGTTTTTGGGTTTGATGAATTACTAGTAGAGGTTGTGGAGGGCTACTAAAAGTGGGTAGCTCCATTGAAAAATACTTTGAGGAAGGATGTAAAGTGGAATTGGTCAGATAAGTGCTAGGCAACATTTGAGACACTCAAGGAGAAAATCACAATGAAACTTGTGATAGCATTACCTAACTTCAATTAGCCATTTAAAGTTCAAATCAATGTTTCAAACTATGAAATTGGGGGAGTACTCATGCAGGATGGGCACCCCATAACCTACGAGTCAAGGAAGTTAAAGGCTAAGGAGAAGAACTACCTAGTGCATGAGAAGGAAATGACAAGGATCATTCATTGTCTCAAAAAATGGAGACAATATCTCTTGGAAATTCACATCATGGTTAAAACCAACATCTCCTCAACGTACTTTAAGACACAAGTGAAGTTAACCCCAAAGCAAGCTAGGTGGAAATAATTCCTAGCCGAGTTTGATTTTTAGATCATCTACAACCCAAGAAAAAAGAATGTTGTAGTTGATGCTCTTATAAAAAAGGATATTTTTTTGTCGAAGAGGAGATGCAATAAGAATAAAATCTAGGGGAGAGCTAGATTACAATATCAATAGAGGTGTTGGAGTCCATCAAAGAAGGTTTGAAGATGGATCCTCAAACTATTATAAATTGTTGAGACAAAAAATGAGGTATGGAATCACAAGTTCAATGTTAGGGATGGACTTATTTTGTTCACCCATGATCAAATCTATATTCCAAAATAGAAGAGCTTGCAAAGGGACATGGTTCATGAATATCATGATAATATTTGGGTTAGTCATCTTGTACAAAAGAGAACATTCACACTCTTGGAAAGGGGATTCTATTGATGTATCATGAGAAAATATGTAGATTGGTACATGCCAAAAGTTGTCTCATTTTTTAGGAAAAGGTGGTGACACAATATCCAAGAGGTTTTATTTAACCCCTCCCTATGCATATTAGACCTTCGACTAGTGTCAGTATAGATTTCATTACCAGATTGCCTAACATGGTAGTTATCAATAGGTTCTCTAAATATGAGATCTTTATGCCATAAAAGGCACCATGCAAATAAGAGGACACAAAAAAATACTTCTACAAGAATGTGGTCAATTATTGGGGTGTGCCATTGATTATTATCAATGATAGAGATCCCTAGTTCACTGACAATTTGTAGGTGGATTTGTTCAAATTGACGGGGACAAAGTTGTTGATATCAACCAACCATCACCTTGAGATGGATAGTCAAATCGAGTGAATCAATATGGTGTTGGAGGATTATTTGAGGCACTTTGGTTGGAAAAATCCAACTTGCCTAAGTTGAACTCATCTCAATTCAACTACAACTTGCAAAAGATAGGGTAAAGTCAATTCCCGTCATTTTAGTTGATGATCTAGCAACATCCCCTAACTCTTCACATAGTCTTGAGTGGGTACTTAGGTGAGTGACCAACTATAATGGGGCATCTAAAGGATTGGAAAGATAGAGTGGATTTAGCACACCATCATTTGGTTAAATCTTCAAAGAGAATGAAGAGGTACATAGAATCAAGGAGGGTTGTGGAATTTAATATTTGTAACAAGGTCCTTTTGAAATTGGACCCAAATCAGTTCAATCCATTGAGAAGTTTGAGTCACTCATTGACAAGAAGGTTCGGTGGAACTTACATAGTGATTGGAAAGGTCGCCTACAAGATACAGTTACCAACTCATATGGGAGTGCATAATGTATTCCATGTGAGTTAGCTCCATCCTCTTTATAAATATTAGGAGGGAAGCAACAAAAATCTTCTAATTAGGGGTTCAACAAATGTTTTGGACAAGATAGATCTATAGGTTGAATAATTAAATGTAGTGAATGAGAATGTGCTTGGATAACATAGGTGGAGAGAATTCTTGGTTCACTAGTAGGGATATCCTAGGGATAAGGCTACTTGTGAAAATTCAAAGATAATGTAGAAATTTGAATACAAGGTGTTGAAGCTCTTGGAGGAATCCCCACCAACCCTCGAAGTCCCAAAATGTGTTGGGTGTTCTCCACATCAAAGTCAAGGACTTGGTGCAAACATCAAGAATGCTGAATTTTTTTATATGGGGGAGAATGTAAGGGTTAGTGAGGTTGTGACAGGGGCACAAGTCTCACGTCCACATGCCTGGGCCCAAAAGGGGATCCTTGTCCAACATATGGGGCAAGTTGCTCTGTGATCCAAGGAAGAATGAATTTCATTGACATTGGAGTTCTAGCACTAACCAAAGAACATGAACGAGTTGCATAAGGGAAGCCAAACTTAGAGTTCACAAGGAATGTAGAATATGGACTAGGATCTTGCAATCCCAACATGAGGCAAAAAAAAATTATAGGAAAAAAAAGAAGGAAGTGAGTTTGAACTTAGGGACTTGCATCTTCATAAAGGAATTGAGTACCAATCAGGTATGTGATTTAGAGGTTCCAAATATTTGAGTTCCAATGGAGATCACAATATTAGTTTGGGTAGTGCAGAGGTTGAGGGAAGTTGCACATCTTGTGAAGCTAGACATTGGAGTGATATATCCTTATGTTCAGGGAGAAAACTATAAATTTTAGTGGATGCCAAGTGTGTCCTAGGAATATACCATAATTTGGAGTAATTTCCCAAACCATGTATCAAAGTTGTTCTATCAAGCTGGAGGTTGTGTTCATTAACCCAAAAATGTGTTCAACCTACAACTACATGAGAATTTGTCAAATACCTTATATAAGGGAAGTAGAGTACCCTACCACTATTCAAAGTTAGTGTTCAACATATATTTTCTTCTACCAAGCAAAGGGTCATATTGGAGAAATCTAGAGAGTCTCACAATAGTGCTCAAGCCATTAACAAAAAATAGTAGGATATCAATGATGAAGTGCAAGAGTGGTGGAAGTCATCTTGAAGTCTCAAGAGGAGGCCTAGGTCATTCATGGAGTGGGTAAGTCACCTTAAAGCCCGATTAAGAGATTGGGGTGCACCATATAAAAGAGGAGAATGTCAAAGGGGTTCCAGGATCTGGAAGCTATGTGTAAGATACATCATGGGGACAAGACTAGTTATTAGTTACATCTTGAAGAGTGATTACAGAGCTAAGGGTGGGTGTTCTTGAGGAGTTACTTAGAATAAATCAAGTAGTGGAACAAATCGAAGTTATATATTATAATAAAAACCAAGGGTTGCTTGTTATAAACAAAGCTATTAGTTTCACCCTTGTCTAGTCATTATCATTCCAATCCATCTTAGTAGTGATAAGATTGTGAAGTTACACTACATGACTAATAGGTGTGTGGATTATTTGAGATTGGGTGGGCTTAGTCATATCTCTAGGTCTTTGTGAAAATTTTGATACTCATGGGTAGACCTAGTAATGAGTCTATTGGTATCACATAAAGATGTGGCCCCATGATAACTAGAGTATAATAAAAATGGCCCCAAAAAGAAAAAAAACACCTCTATGTCATCAATTAGAGCCCCCAATGTGGACAAAATATTCATTATACAATTGGAAGAAAGGTACTAATTCCAGAGCCAAATTAAAAACATAGGAGCTATTTGATACTACTTACCAGATGATAAAAGATCACCTCAAAGCATGCATGTTGCAATTGATTTTCTTTATTTTCATTTTGTATTGTCTCACACCAAAAATTAGGAATAAATATTGTTTAAAATTATGAAAATCAAATTTTCAGAATTGAAGACAAAGCTTTCATGATAAGGATTGATATATAGCTATATTCATTTTGTAAATGAGGTAGTAAAGAGAGTAGGGAGATTTTAGATTTTTCTCGAAAGATATATAATTGAAACTAGCCATCCTTTGAACATTATTGTAATTTTATAATATATTTGAATGCATGCATGAGATTGTGCCTATTGGCTTTTCATATGTCAATTAGAATGATTAATGAATAACACAAATCATCGTGTTCGTTCTAGGTTTCTAGGTTGATTATTTTTTTGTTATGTTTTCCTAACTTATATATATTGTGAGATGATTTCACACATGTTTACTTTTTATTGATGCAATAATTGAGGATCATACGAATATGAAATATCTTGCATAATATTTTTTCAATTTTTGTATTATCCTATTTTCTTATAACGATGGGATGCCTATAAATCTTGACTATGCTTAGCACTTGTTCTTCAAGATTGTTATTTGATTCCATGATTAATAAAAGATACTTCACTATGTGTATTGTTAGAATTCATTGCATTTGGTGCATCACCTTTTTAGTATAGTCTTGTTTTCATTTTCCCTTTTCCCCTTTCCATCCCAAAATTAAAATAAATTAGCAAATCAAATGTGAAGAGCCAAATTTTGAAATCTAGGAGGTTGTTTTCAAGATATACCCCACATTTGTAAAACTTCCCAATATTGTCATAGGTTTACTCACACTAGAGTAAACTTACTAATCAACATCTCCAATAGGAGATATATTTATGGCATATTTTGAAAAAAATCTATAAATTTATTTACATTAAAACCTAGGTATTGGAAACATTAGGTGGGTGATAAAAACCTAAGTTGGCAACATGGTTTAGCCAAATTCAAGTTCTATTCCTATTTAAACAAAATAGTAGATATTATTATAGTTATCAAGGAGTTGGAAAATTATTCTAAATCACCTTTCTTTGGTGTGCTCATGAGAAAAAATGATAAATTTTTCATGTCAAGTGTATAAGAAAGCTACACATGCCAACATTTATCTACATGCTTCTAATTGTCACCAAACCTAAAAATAAAGTATCTACAAGACAATTGCTACTAAAGAATTAGTCTTTTGATGGGGACCATATTGAACATTAAAATACTCACTCAAGTTTTTTGTTTAAAGGATGAATGGTTACATAAACAATATTTTTCAAAAAATTAGTGTTGTGGCTTTGCTCAACATGCCTAGTTTTACTTTTAGAAAAAATGTGGAACCCCTCTTTTTTATTAGGTTTTGGTTGGTCCCAAAGTGTTAGCATTTATAAAATCAACCAAGTTCCCAAAATTAATGGGTCCAAAAGCCAAAATTTCATCATGGTTGAATAGAGAACCTAAAATTAAGCCCTAGTTCTTTTAAAAGTTTCTCCAAATTTGTTAAGAGAGATAATTACTTGTGGATTTTATACCTCCAACAAGTCCAAAGGCTAGATCACATTGTTTTTCCTACAAGTCTAGTTCTAGTTAAGAAAACCCACAAAATTCCTTGTTTACATAAATTTATTCTTTCACAACCTCATCAAGGATGTTGGTAATAGATTTATTCTTGGCATACTTAGCAATAATGGAAAAATTCCAATCAATAGGAAAGATAGATAATGATCATAGAGTAGGTCTCTTTGAAAGTGTATCAACTACCACATTCCTCTTGCTCTTCATGTAATCTATTTAAAAATCACAAGATTTTATCTTTCTTACCCTTTTTGTTGGCAATCATACACATTTTTGACCCAAGAAGATCTTAAAACTATTATTAGTCTTCACAAGAAATTTTCCACAAACTAAGTATTATCTAAACTTCTCTAGTGCATACATAATTGCCAAAATATTATCATAGATAGAATATCCCTTCTCTAAATTGTTTAATTTTTTGTTTTAAAATGCAAGAGGATGCCATTTTAGGGTTAGAAAAACTCCAATAACTTCTCTAGGTGCATCATATTCAATGACAAAGGGCAATGAAAAATCATGAATAACAAGTATAGCGCAGGAGCTCATTGCCTCCTTCAACTTGTCAAAAGTTTTTTTAGCATTTTTAGACCATTCAAAAGCTCCCTTCTTTGTTGGATCATTCAAAGGAACGATAAACTAAGAAAATACTTTCACAAACCTCCTTTAGTAGCAACATAATCCCAAAAATCCTTTCAACTATGTTAGATTAGTGGGAGGTGGCCAATCTATAATCACTTGGATATTTTTACAATCCACCTAAACACCCTTGGTGCTTAGGACATGTCCTAAATACAAAATCTCTTCCAAACCAAACTCATATTTGGACAACTTAGAAAAGAAATACCACTTCTCCAAAATACCCAAGAATTCATCTAGATGTTCCAAATGCTCCTCCCAAGTTTTAATATATATCAAGATATAATCAAATACGACCAACACATTTTCTTTTTACACACTAAATTCCTAGTTCATGCATGACTTGAAAGTGGTTGGAGCATTAGCAAGTCTGAAAGGAATGAACAAAATCTAAAAATGTCTATAATGACATTGAAAGGATGTCTTCTCAAAATCTTTGCCCCTCATGCAGATTTGATGGTATCTTAATCTCAAATCAATCTTGGAGAAATACAAAACTCCATGCAATTCATCTATGAGCTTATCTATCCTTGGAATATGATATATATTCTTGATGTTCTTGTTCTAGACCCCATAGTCAGTACACATTCTCATAGTGCCATCCTTCTTCGTAATAACTACTAGAGATGCAAATGGATTGGAGCTAGGTCTTATGAATCCCATTCCAATAAGTTCTTTAATAGCATTCTCTATCTCCTCTTAATACTCTCTTGGATGACAATGCGGTGCAATGGTAACATGTTTAGTCCCTCCTTATCTCTATAACATGTTAAAAACCTCCATCCGATGGTAGTCGAGGAGGAATGTCATTGAAAATTACACAGTTCCTATCCAAAATTTAATGGATATTAACATGGGGTGATCCCACAATAGTGGTTTACAATTTTTGGCCAAACTGGACATTGAAATTATTATTTTTAACTAAATCTTCACATTTAGGCACCTATAACGGCTAAACCGTGAGGAATTTGAAGATGATGCAAACTAGAGTATCGTCGCATTTTGTTTTTAGATTCTAAAAATACTTTTTTCAAAATTTTTGGAATCAGATTGCACTTCTTTTTCCATCTTCCACAGAAATTGGATTTTTTTAGAAAAAAACATTTTTAAAAAGTGACGCACACCGTATAATGCATAGCATTTTTTCCATGAAGGATAAAATTCTAATTCTTTCGAATTTAGATTTGTCACTCCGATATCTAGTGCTTTCACTTGGTTAGATTGTTTTTTATTGAATATTTTTTCTTTAATCAAGTTGAAGTCAAACCAATTACAATTCAGACATAGCGCGACCGTATAATGTGTAACTTTTTTTGTATATATCGAAATTCAAATTTTTTTTGTTAGATTAAGGACTTCAATATTTGGTGCACTCATATTTTTCAATTTTTTTTTTGATAATTTGATATTTTTCCACATGTGCAGAACAAAGACCTTCATTTTCGATGAAAAACCTATGTTTAATAAAACTAAAAGAACAAATACATAATAAAACCAAAACATATTAAAATTATATTTGTTGGATAGCTCGTTCCAAGGACTACCATAATCATTTGAAATAAATTTTAAATGAATTCATTTGATCCCCCAAAAGGTAAATCAAAAATGGTTTTTTATCAGCATTTTGATAGGTGTAAAGGAGACTCATTTATAGGCATGGTTTAAAACTAGCGAGGTTCTATCCAAGGGGGTTTGATCTAAGGTGGTTTGATCAAATCCTCTTCAATTGGAATCCTTAAAATGGAAATTTTTAAGGCTTGAATAATTATATTTTCTAAAAATATGTGATTTCAGCAAAAATTAGTTCCTCTCAGAAATTGTGAACCAGCTTTGTGGGATCACCCCATGATGAATACCTTTTTTGATTGATGGAGACCTTGTGGGAAGATTCAAATAATTTTTTTCCCATTCTACTTGGTGTGTATAAAATATTCTCTCCATCCTCTTCACTATCATGACCGATAGAGCTTGAGATCCCTCTAAGGACAATCTTCTTTCCATTTGTTGTGAACTTAAGTTCCATAATCTGGTAATGTTGTGAATACTCCCCTAAAGAATGCAACCATTGTACACCCAAAACCATGTTAGTATCTCCCAAACCAACCACATAAAATTTGTCACATACCTTATGGTATCCAAGAGATATATTGAGCTACTTGATTACTTTGGTGTATGGAATGGTGGATCCATCAACTATTGCCATGTTGAAACCTTTGAATTATTTTTCCTTCAAACCTCTCTTCATCACCAAACCTTCATCAATAACATTGTGGATGGCCCCACCATAAATGAGAATAGTCATCCTTTGTCCTACTAGAAATCCACAAACCTTTAAGGGAAGTTATTTTGAGGCTCCTGAGTGAGTGGAAAGTGTGCTTTTCGTTGTGGCTTCATGTTATTATCCTTCAATAATATGATAAAAAAAAATCAAATAGCCCAAGTTCATCCTTTGACTCAGTTTTTATTTGATACCACTTCAGTGTAATGTATTTTTCCTTTACCCAAGCATCTATGTCCAAGAGTCCGCAACTCTCTACAAGAGAAACATAACTTCTTCCTCTCAAGTTCATTCTATGTCTTCCATTTTTCTTGGTTTTGGAGGTAATGCCTTAGGTTGAGGGAGGTTCTTACGAGGAGGCTTCTGATGTGGTATTGGTGGTGCATTCTTGGCATATAATTTTTTTGGTCATTGAATCCTCCAAAATTAGGGCTCTTTTGATGACTTCTTACAAGGAATGTTGATCAAATGCTCTTATAAAGCCCTTGAGTGAATCAAATAGACCCTCTACAAAAATGATTGAGTCTCCTTTTTTTCACTTTTAGAAACATCACTAATAACTTCTGAAATTCTATCACATAATGCTCAATTGTACCCTCTTTCTTCAATTGTGCTAACACCCTAAAGTAAATCTCTGGATCCTTCCTATCAAACCTCTCCATCAATCTTTGGCTAAAATCCTCTAGGGTAGTGATTGAACCATGTCCTTGGGTCACCATGCATGGTACCACCACTCATGAATCACACCCTCTAGAAGTAAAGTGGAAAAATTAATGGTCTCTTCTTCAAACATGGGGTTCAAGGATAAATACGTATCCAAATTTTTCAACCATGCCCTAGTTGGAAAACCACATGATCCATCATATATGGGTATATTGATCTTCCCCATGCATTATTGAATGCCCCTATGAGGTTTCTCCTTATACCTTCTCCTTCTATGTTGTTTTCTTGTCTCCATCTCATGATCCTCAACAAAAGATATGTTATGATGGATGGCTAGATCCATGGAATTATATTCAACATGATACTTTTACATTCCATCCTCTTGTTATGGGTGTATATTTTGTTCTTCTTCTCTATCTCATCTCTTTAAAAAAAATTCTCTAAATATCTTCATGGTTGTGTTAATTGAATTCATTGAATTACTTCCTTTTGCCCCACTTAGAGTAGATTTCAAAAAAATGCATTGTTGATTCATCTCTTTCAAAGTCCTTACCATCTTTGCCATAGAATCCCTCAAAGTAGATTAAAATTCTCTAGCTAGCTCTCTATTTTTAGTCCTAAAGACCTCCTTGGAGTGAGATTCCTCTGTTGGACACCCAAAATACTGAGAGGGGGGAGGGTGAATTAGTATTCTATTAAAACATTTAGTCATAATCCAACCAATAATTGAAACATATCTTACTACAACTATGAATATAAACATGAAAGAGATCACAACACCACATAACACATGAACACCAATATTTTTATGTGGAAAACCCAAAAAGGGAAAAACCACAATGAGGATTAGCTCACAATATATTATAACTGGTTATAAGATATTATAAGGGCTCACTGTCAAGATTTATTATCCTTATAAGGCTCACAACCAAAAATAGATACAACAAAAGTGGCTACACAACTAAAGTGTGAAATGATGTAAGATGCACCTTCCTTGTGTTGAATTTAGTTCCAATGAAGCTCTAAATAGAAAATACTATTCTTCTTAGTAGTCATTAAACACACAACAATTCTACCCTTATTTTTATCTTACACATACAAATTCACAATATCATATTTCACACACATCACATTGCATTGTCTACCTCTTATGTAACTCAAAAATGTTCCACATATATACCCTATTACATTTGTATACATCAATTAGATCAACCTAATTAGATGTAGCCCTATTTTAATTCAAAATAAATTTGTTGGCTTCATACTCGATTCAAAAACATCTTCACACTCAAATAAAATGTGCAAAAATTGATTTAGGTCAGCATAGATCTAAAATAGATCCCCTTAACATTTGCAATACATATAAATCTTCATAGAACATATTCAAGTATTAGGCCGACTAGGGATTGGACCTAATCACAAAATAAGCCAATCTAACCAACATAAATCAACCATATGATCACATAAGAATGTTCCATCCGGAATATATGTAGTACTGACACTTGTAAAACAAGGGTGAAAGCACGAAGTTGAGTCCAAAAAATGTGGAAGTTTTTTCCTTAGCCAAAAAAATGAAATTGGCATTGGAAAAATGGGATCCCGATTTTCATAAACGGGATCTCGATTTTTAAAAAACGGGATCCCGTTTAGCTTCGGGATCCCGAGCCTAAATTCCAAATGAGATCCCATTTAAAAAAAATCAGAATCCCATTTGTAAAAGGGTCCCAAATTGATGGATGTGAAACGTGATCCCAATTATTACAAAATAGGATCCCGTTTTAAGATAGTATTTATTTTAAAAAAAAACAAAACTCAGTTCATTTTGCGCAGGATCTTGAATTGGCCAGGATGACAACGACACTATAATGACCTCAAGGTGCACCTCCACCCCCATTTGTTTTGGTTTTTTCGTGTTTTCTTGAAATTTTTAATACAAAAATGTGTGCTAGAATGTTTTTTTTCTAATTTATTTTCTCTTTTATGCATTTTATTTCCCTGTAACAGTAGAAATGATGATTTTTAGAAGTAGATGAAAAAATACAATGAAACTCTAAAGAAATTGAATAGAAAGGGAAAAATCAACCTTAAATTGTATGTTAAGAACAAAATTTAGCTTTTGAAACCTAAATTGTTCAATCAAACCCAAAAAAATTGCATTTGAAAACCCTAATTGAAAGGGAAAAAAAAATTGCATTTCACAACCCTAAATTGAAATGAAATAAAAAAAATACATTTTAATTTAACCCCAATTGATTTTTGAAATGCTAAGTTCAAATCAAACAAAAAAAATTGGATTTGAAAACCCTAGTTTGAAATGAAACAAAAAAGTGCATTAAAAACCCTAATTGCTTAGATTGAAACCCTATATTGAATTTAAACAATTTTTTTTGCTAAAACCCTAAATTGAAATCAAAGAAATCATTTTGCATTTGAAAACCCTGATTTCGAGCTTAAAAATATTTGATAATGTAAAAAATTCATTTGCATTGCTTAAATGTTTTAAATTTCATTTGCATTGTATGGAGAAAATAATTTGTTAAACTTTACTTTCAATGTTAAATTATAATTAGATTAGAAAACAATATGTTAAAGAATAGTTACAATTCATAAATTATCAATGTTTGTTTGCAAATTCCTAAATCCAAGTGTACAATCCATTTCCAATTGTCACTTAGTTAGATAATATTTGCATTCATTTCTATTTTATGTTTTGATCTCTCTTAGTCATGCCTTGTTTCCATTTCTTGTTTGCATGTGTTGTCTCTTGTCTTTCGACAATCTTAACTCTCATTCTAGTCAATTAATTGTTAATTAGGCTTCTACTTTAGTCTAAAATCTCAATTTTCACTTCACCTAGACAAGTTAAAAGAATCTAAATATTTTTCTTTTCTTTCTTTTGGGTTCTCTAAATTCCAAACAATCCAAAATAAAATAAGATTCAACATTAACTAATTTTATTGTACATTTTATATCATAAAATTCATTTAAGTGGGAAATATTAATGAGAAAAATGTTAAATAAAATAATCTTATATTCAATTAATAAAATATCAAGTTAGAATATACATCGAACTCAATAGATTAATAATACATAATTATGTGTTTCTATTACGAAAATAGTCAATCTATTCATAAAATCAAAAATATTCATAAACTAGCCAGTCTATTACCCTAAACCGTAAACCGATGTCTTAAGGGGTAAGTTAATATGAAATTTATTAAGGGGATCAAATAAGTTCTGAAAATTTGGTGAAGTTTCCCAAGGCAACCAAATTTAACAATTTAATAAGATCATGCAAGATTATAATATGAATGAGATTTCATGATCTAGGTTGGTTAGTCGAAACAAGAGCTATCTCAATCAACTGTTCCACAAGAAAATGTTGTTCGCTAACTTTCAATTCCATTATTCCAAGGGCCACCCAAACTTCACCCTAAGTTCCCTAAACCCTAAACCCCAAACTCTAAAATCTAAACCCTAAACACTAAAGCATTCATTTTATCCTAGGACCTTCATATGAAATTTGGTTACCTTAGGCAGCTCCACCAAATTTTATTCCCTTAAGCCATTTAATTTTTTCCTAGGACCTTACTACTTAGATCCCCTTAAGCCATCCTATTACCCTAAACCCTACACTCTAAACTCTAAACCCTAAACCCTAAAGCCATTATTTTTTCCTAGGCGCTTGATGAAATTTGGTTGCCTTGGGTAACCTCACCAAATTTTATTCACTTGAGCCATGTCATTTTGTCCTAGGACCTTAGTAGACATAGATCCCCTTAAGCCATCCTATCACCCTAAAAGGTAAACTAATGTCTTAAGGGGTCAGGTAATATGACATTTCTTAAGGGGATTAAATAAGTTCTAAAAACTTGGCGAAGTTTCCCAAGGCAACCAAATTTAACAATTTAATAAGATCATGCACAAGATTATAATATGAATGAGATTTCATGATCTAGGTCAGGTCAGTCGAAACAAGAGCTATCTCAATCAACTGCTCCACAAGAAAATGTTTTTCACTAACTTGCAATTCCACTATTTCAAGGGCCACCCAAACTTCACCCTAAGTTCCCTAAACCCTAAATCCTGAACTCTAAAATCTAAACCCTAAAGACTAAAGCATTCATTTTATCCTAGGACCTTAAAATGAAATTTGGTTGCCTTAGGAAACTCCACCAAAATTTATTCCCTTAATCACCATGTCATTTTGTCCTAGGACCTTACTACATAGATCCCCTTAAGCCATCCTATTACCCTAAACTCTAAACTCTAAACTCTAAACCCTAAACCCTAAAGCCATCATTTTTTCCTAGGCCCTTAAGCCATACTTTAGGATGTCTTAAGGGGTCCTACTATGAAATTTCTTAAGGGGATCAAATAAGTTCTCAAAATTTGGTGAAGTTGCCCAAGGCAACCAAATTTAACAATAAGAAGATCATGCAAGATTATAATATGAATGAGATTTCATGATCTAGGTTGATTGATTTATAATTTAGGGTGATAGGCTGGCTTAAGGGATCTATGTATAGTAAGGTTCTAGGATAAAATGACGTGGCTCAAGTGAATAAAATTTGGTGAAGTTGCCTTAGACCTTAATGAAATTTGGTTGCCTTGGGCATCTTCACCAAATTTTATTCACTTAAGCCATGCCATTTTGTATTGGGACATTACCACATAGATCCCCTTAAGCCATAATATTACCCTAAAACCTAAATCCTAAACTCTATACCGTAAACCCTAAAGCATTCATAAATTATCCTATATTAATAGTTAATTGTTTTTTTCATTCAAGTAACATGCCTTAGACATAAATAAGGCTTACACATTTTATCATTTCTATTCAATTAGGCCATTTATATTGAATGGTTTAAGGGTATTTCCTAAACATGTATCTTACATTTTGAAATTATAAATCTAATGCAGGTTCCCTTATATCTTAGAGATCACATGGATTGATTCAATAATATTCGTAATTCACCTCCACGCCATCCATCTCCACCACCTTCACCTCCACCTCCACCAACTCCACCTCATAATCCCCCACCTCCACCACTTGAAATCGATGGTGCTCACTTGCAAGAACGAATCAATGCCAATGTTAGAACCATCCAAGATCAAATCAACATTATTCAAAATGAAGAATGTATCACACCACCTTTGAGGATGTTTGCATCTAGGATGCAAAATGTTGTTGATGTTGTTAGGGCTATGGATGGGATCTTAGATGAGCATCGACAATGGCTAGAGGAGAGGAGAACTTTCGATTCTGAAAGGGAAAACAAAAAGAAATGAAGAGATGTAGTAGAGAGCCACAACAATTTATAAATTAAGACATTGATCTTATAGTTTTGAATTTACGAATTTGATTCAATGGATATTTTGTGTGATGAATTTATGAATTTGGTTGGATGGATATTTTTAGTGACATGAATTTATGATTTTGGTTGGATGGATATTTTTACTGACATGAATTTATGAATTTGGTGGAATTTATGAACTTATAATGATGAATTTATAATAGTATATATTTTATGACTATCTACTAGATCATGATTTTTATTGTTGGAAAAATGTAATATATATATATATATATGCGTTAGACATAAAATGAGATTTTTGTGAATGCTTAAAGTTTATTTTTTAGTATATACTTGTATTAAAATTGCATATTTCTAGATCATAAATTTTGAAATTTGTGTGTATGTACATAGTTTAGTTGAATGATATATGCATGCAAATTATGCATCATATTTTTTAATTTTAAATGTATGTACATTTAAATTTTGAAATTTGTATGCACATGCTCAAGTTCAATCAATGTATGTATGCGTATGTATATGTATGCACATCCTATTTAAACAAATTTGTATGTACATTTCAAATTAAACCATTTCTTGTAATTTTATAAGTTTGTATGTTAATATTGTATAATTTAATGCAGGTGCACTTATATTTGATATCATGGATCAATTTAACATTGATGATATCACCAATACAACACCTTAGCCACCTCCACCTCCACCTCCACCCCAGGCTCCACCTCCCCCGCCACCCCCTCCACTTAATATCCCACATCCACCACCCGCTGGATCTGACAAGGCTTGCTATAAATGATCAAGTGGCATCCATACAAAATAAAATCAATGCTATGCAAAATCAAGCATTGATTCCACCACATGTGAGACTTTTTGCATCTACGATGCAAAACGTTGTGGATGCCATTAGGACTATTGATTCTGATCTAGATAGGCATCAACGAGAAAGAGAGTAGATGAGACAATTTTATGCAAACAGTCTCTCCTATAAACAAATTTTAGACCTTAAAATAAAAAAAGCCCATCTAGCCCCTTACTTTATCGACCCTGTTACTCGGTAGCCCATTCCTCCCAATAAATCTAGAATATCCATGAAGTTGTGTATACATCCACAAATGAGTGCACAGTTTTGGGATCGATGGTATATGGTATTTGATAGTCCACCACACACTAATTTGGAGGCCCCATTGTATTTTTTGAGGAAACTATATGTAGAGTTTGTTATGGGGAAAAAGCCCAATTATTTTTATTTAAAATCATTTCAAGGTGTTGGTGGCGGCATGCCACAACACAGGTTAGGGGCAAGGGTTGATCCCTAGTGCCCTGTGCATGCACAACCCCTTGTTGCTTCTCTTGGTCTTTCCATTCACGCACCTGTGAATCAACGTACGATGGTTTTGAAATTAGGATACCTTAGTACAATCGCAATAGACCTTGATCAACATGCTTCAACAATAGCGGGTAGGGAGCATAGAGACGGTGATGATGGAGGAGTGTTTTATGGAGTTGGTTCGAGTACCACTTCAAGAGTGTCGAGACCACATGTATGTACTAGTTGCCATCAGCTATGCTATGTACTTGATTAGGCCACACATAGTTTGGGTGGACATGGAGATTCTGGTGGTTCATCTAGTCACCTCAGTTCATTTGTAGAATTTCTTATAGCAGACCATCACCCTGAGGACACTGCGACACAGGTATAAATATGCATCTACATGTTGAATTTATAAGAATTTTAATGAATGAATATATCAAAGAAAAGTTTGCAATACACTTTAACAATCAAATTATTTGGTGTATAGATGATACTAACGATGGGGCAATCATCTGCTCCGCGAGTACATACATCAACACTAGTCCTAGTCGGAAACCCTTATGGGGTATTTTGATTTCAATTTTTAAATTATATATGAAATAATTTTTAACTTGTGTTTTAAATTTATAATTGAATCATCAACATATGTTTTAAATATTAATGTTGGTTTAGGGGAGTCAACCGACTTCCATGTCGATTCCACTTGAGGGGTTGTCGAGCACTCCTCCATTGTCGAGCATCATAGATCAAGGGTAGGTACATTTATATTGTAAATTGTTTAACTTACATTAGTATAGTTACAATTATGACTTTTGAATTCAATATATATCAAATGTGTATGTACACTTGTAAATATTATAAGTGTTAAATGTCTACATGTATGTCTAGGTTGATACAAAAATGAGAATGGGCATCGGGCAAACATTAGATGTTGTGGCTACTCGTGAAGCCTTTGAATTTCAAGTTTAAAAAAATTTCTACACAAAATGTGAAAACTTGAATATATATATTTTAACCATATTCAAGTATACATGGTTTAAATTTTATCTTCTAGGACTTTGTTACTGCGACTTTCTTCCATGAATCAGTCATAGTTACACCTCCATGAGGGCATGTAGAGCAGGCTCCAAATACCATGGTAATTTGAATTTTTTATTATCTTTAAAGTCAATTACAAATTATTTATTCTGAATAACTTTAATTTTAAATTTAAAACTGAATATATATAATATGACCTAATACATGTTTTAAATTCTTTTTTTCTTTTATAGCATGAGACACATCTTGTAGTTGAGCATGTACAAACAGGTCTCGGAGTAGAGGGTACACAACTTCAGAATACGGTACAATTAAAATATGATAAACTATAAATTAAATTGAATTAAATCATTTTTAATTGTAGACTTACATCTAATTTCAACTTTATTTTTCTTGCTTATGTAGATTGATTGAGAGAATTTAGAGGTTGGTTTAGGTGCACTGGAGCATCTAGACCCGGATATGATGGTAATTTAATTTTATGATGAGTTATAAATTAAATTGTCATTAAATCATTTTTCATCGTCTTAAACATCTGATTTCATCTTTCTCTTGTACAAAGTGTTTCAGGTCATTCGCATAGTCCACATGGTGTGAAGAGATCTCTTGATTATAGAGACGATACATGATTTTATGGGTTATATTTGATTATTTCATGGACTACATATTTGGTTTCTGTTGTACCATGTTAGACTTTATTTCATGGGTCGAGTACTTTGTTGGAATTTATTTCATGGGTTGTACTCTAATGGACTTTATTACATGCACTTAATATATTGGTTTCATGCACTTAATACATTGTAAATTGATGGACTTTATTATTGTTCAATTTTAATTTACACATGTACATTTATGCATTTATGTTCATAGTCAAGACATTAGTACATAGGAAATTAATGTGAAATTAATAGGGCATTTTAATATTTGTACTTTACAAATTTAGTGATCCATACATGATATGTACATTCAATAATTAGCGATAATTAGTCAATGAACTTATACAATTCACATCCTAATGGGATGTATTAAGGGGTCTTGATAGGATTTCTTAAGGGGTCCTAATAAAATAAGAAAAAAATCATAATATACAAACAAAAGCAATCCGTTTATATACCACAAAGGATGAAATTTTAAGAAATAAACAATACCATACAAGATTAGAGAACAAAAGCATTAATAAATTCTATAAACTAAACATAATTTATAGGTTGTCTTAAGGGGATGTCTTAAGGGGTCCTAATACGATGACTTAAGGGGATCAAATAAGAGTATAATATAGGACAATCAATGTGGTCTACATGATGTAGAATTTCCTTAAAGACTAAAAGATATATTAGTCCATCAACTATTTCATTGGATTTTAATCAAGCATGTTTATGTTCATGGACATCTAGTTCAAGAATAGGTCCAGAGAGATAGGGTAGTAGATATTTCTCACTTGGTACTAACTATTTATCCCTTCTTTCTATGATGAATAGTGCTCTAGATTTATCCTAACAATTAAATAATGAAATGAAACACCTAAAAATATGTTTAAAAATATTCCATAATAGAACTTTATCTAAGTGAACATTTGTTATGGAAATTAATAAGTTCAATGCATTTGTATTAACAACCTCCCCAAATAGATCAATTTATACACCCTTATCAAGTAGAGTTTGTGGCACTTTATTATTTAATTTGTTACATTCCTAGGTTTTCAAAGTATCCAAGAAAAGGATAAATTATAAAGTACACAAAAAACTTGCTAAGAATAACAAATCTTGTAAGGTTCATCTCCTAGGCTTTAGGTCCCATGGTTTATGGTTTAGGGTTTGTAGGGTTCATGATATGTTTAGAATAACAAGTCTATATGGGTTAATGGTTTAGGGTTCATCTCCTAGGCTTTAGGTCCCATGGTTTATGGATTAGGGTTTGTAGGGTTCATGAGATCCTTATAATAAAAAATCTATATGGGTTTATGGTTTAGGGTTTCTAGGGTTCATTAGATGCTTAGAATAATAAATCTATATGGGTTAATGGTTTAAGGTTCATATCCTAGGCTTTAGGTCCCATGGTTTATGGATTAGGGTTTGTAGGGTTCCTGAGATGCTTAGAATAACAAATCTATAAGGGTTAATGGTTTAAGGTTCATCTCCTAGGCTTTGGGTCCCATGGTTTATGGATTAGGGTTTGCAGGGTTCATGAGATTCTTAGAATAACAAATCTATAAGGGTTAATGGTTTAAGGTTCATCTCCTAGGATTTAGGTCCCATGGTTTAAGGATTAGGGTTTCTAGAGTTCATTAGATGCTTAGAATAACACATCTATATGGGTTAATCATTTTTAAGGTTCATCTCCTAGGCTTTAGGTCCCATGGTTTGTGGATTAGGGTTTGTAGGGTTCATGAGATGCTTAGAATAACAAATCTATATGGGTTAATGGTTTAGGTCTCATCTCATAGGCTTTAGGTCCTATGGTTTATGGTTTAGGGTTTCTAGGGTTCATGAGATGCTTAGAATAACAAATCTATATGGGTTAATGGTTTAGGGCTCATCTCCTAGGCTTTAGGTCCTATGGTTTAGGGTTTAGGGTTTCTAGGGTTCATGAGATGCTTATAATAACAAATCTATATGGGTTAATGGTTTGGGGCTCATCTCCTAGGCTTTAGGTCCTATGGTTTAGGGTTTAGGGTTTCTAGAGTTTTTTAGGGCTCATCTCCTAGGCTTTAGGTCCTATGGTTTAGAGATAATCTCCTAGGCTTTAGGTCCCATGGTTTATGGTTTATGGTTTCTATAAACTAAACATAAATACCAATCAAAATGTAATGAGTTTTTCCAAAAAGGTTGTTCTATAAGTATACACCATATTTCCTAGTTCTTTTACAACATTAAATTGAAGAGCTTAATTATCCAAAAATAGGCCAAAGTTTTGAAATTAAATCATGTAGTCCCATATTTACAAATCATGCAAAGTGTTAGAGAAAACTTAAGAACATAAAAGTCTTCTTGACCTCATGTTCCACAAAAAACACTAATTTATAAGCTATCAAAATGAATAATAACATCCAACACTAATTTATAATCTGTCAAAAAAAATAATAGCATCCAACACTAATTTATAGGTTGTCTTAAGGGGTCTTAATACGACGTCTTAAGGGGATCAAAGAAGAGTATAATTAAGTATAAATATTAAGTGATATAAACAAGTATTATACTTTAGGGTGAGTCATCATAACAAATGATATAATTAAGTATAATATTTACGATATGTGCTAATATAACATGTCTTAAGGAGATGTCTTAAGGGGTCCTAATATGACGTCTTAAGGGGATCAAAGAAGAGTATAATTAAGTATAAATATTAAGTGATATAAAAAAGTATTATACTTTAGGGTGAGTCATCATAAAAAATGATATAATTAAGTATAATATTTAGGATATGTGCTAATTACGACACATAAAATTACATAGAGTATAATTGTGTATGTACATGTATTTGTAATTTGTACAAAATGTTTAATTGTGTAAGTATGTATGTACATGTATGTCATCTCAAAACAATGTTTACAAAATTTGTCTATGCCATCTCAAGAACATATCAAAATCGTGCCCAGAATGTAGTAGGTCTTCATGCCACCTGATATCAAAAAGGCACAAGCAATATCAATGAAATCATCAAAACATACATATTTTAATTTATATAAAACTATCTATATGTACACAACTCAAGTACCTGTATTTAAAAGTAAATTCCACACATGTGTGTAGGTTAAATTGAGGCATCCTCTCCTTTTTGTTTCAAAGTATGAGATCAATGCGATGATGGCTTAAGAATACAAAAAAGGATAATAAATCAATTTTAACTATTAATGTACAAGAACTATCAATACATAATCAAAAAATGCATTTAAATATAATTTAACTTATAATTACCTATTTTTACCAAGTATTCCATGTTGTCTAGGTTGAATCTGCATGGACTCTCCTTCTTGTGATTATGGCTTAAGGATCTATAAAAGGAAAAATTAAATCAATTTCAACTAATAACACACTTGAGGAATATGAAAACATGTATTTTATCTGTTTAAAAGGACAATATAAAACTAAAACTATATTTACCTGTATTTACTTATTCCATTGTACCATCTGCATCCTCTCTTTTTTACAATGCATCCATGATTATCTCATGCTCTTCCATAGAAATTGTCCATAGCACTTTATTTGTAGGTCTTCCACGATACCGATCTAGTTTTATATTTGTTGCCACCACCAAATGTGAATAGTGTATAATCCTTTTATGTGTTTTATAATCTTCGAATGCAGGTAGACCATTATTCCTTATCAGGTATTTTCATAGCCAAGTTCCAACAACCACCATCGATCCTATTCAAAAACATGAAAACCATCATCAAATAATCTCTCAAAATTTTCTTAAGGAGATCAAATACTTGTTCTAAAAAATTTCTTAAGGCTCGATCAAATACTTGTTATCAAAATTTTCTTAAGGGGATGTCTTAAGGGGATCATCGTACCTGTTGGATAATGATAGCCATCATCATCTTCTTGAGGTGCTATTAACTTATGTTTAGTCTCCACACAACGATCCAACCAATATTTTGTTTCCTCTTCATTCCCCTCAAAATAACTTAATAAAGTGAAATAAATTGAATTAAATTACCTTCTTGTACAAGGTCTGAAACATGGTCATAGTCTTCAGATGAAAACACTTCATCATTTTCTTCAATAGTTCTTTCATATTGATTGTGTTCTTGCACAGGTGTCAACGATCTTTGCTCCCACTCTTCAACCCATTGTGTATTTTCACATGCTTCCCAATCTCTTGAGATACAAAATGACAAAAACATGCAAGATCCCTTGTCCAGATAGTCCATGTGCTTGCTGTCGAACTCTTAAATGAATTCCAATTAGTAGATCCACTGATTATCTCATAGTCAAATGTAGGTAGAATGTTCTCTTCTTCAACCAACCAAAAGAATTGACGAATTGTAGAATGCTCACTCGAACTAGGTGCAAATAATATTGTATTACACCAATCCACAAACCCACGTGCATCTTTAAATTTAACTACATCCTCGAATTTTAATTGTTCTATAGCAAGAATCCTTTTGACAGATGCACCAACCCCATCATGTTCTCCTTTATCATGCCCAGCTTAAAAAAAAAATCCATATATGTTGGACATTAAGTTCCTTGTGAACCCTACTTAACCAATAGAACATTTGAGCATTCTTGAACTGCCCCGTACAATTATCTAACCATATGAGGTGTTCTGTCATCTGGATTCCTCTTTCTCTTAAATTTCTATAAAATATATTGAAACAGTATTGAAAAAACTCTAACGAGTGTAACTAGTTATCACTCAAATAAAAATGATACTCCCTCAAAAAATTTCTATCTCTGTGATATCATCTGCATGTCTATAAACAATATGGACAAACATAACTACTTGCATTGAATTATAATACTGTGATTGAATTTTCTCTTGTGGAGCTAGAGTATAATTTTTCACAAAATCAACCACTGAAAGTAAACTACCAATTGGAAAAGTGTTTCTACATGTGCGAAATTGGCCATCAAGCAATCAAGCATGTTGAGAGTGCATGACATATTTTGGTACAATCTTATTCTTAAATTCATTCATGAATGCATTTACTCTAACTTTTTTTGTAACTAAATCACAACGCTTTCCTATTTTTCCATCTTTTAAAGAATAATCAACATTCTTACATCTTTTAACATCTACTAATTGTTGTCCAAAATCATTATCAACACTTTCATGAATACAAATTGTTAAGAATGAAAAATTTCCATAGCTAGTGCATTGTCTAGAAATACAAGAACTTAAATAAAATAATTTACCATTAGATCTTTCAAAAAACAAACCTAATATAAACTCCCTTATCGTTTTAGGTGGCATATTAATACCACATTCCTGTATAATCATGTTAGTATGCAAAGTACAATGTATATATTGAAAAATATCATTAAAATAACGAAATTAAACATGCGTTTTACAACAACAAGATATTCGTTGCTTATTAATTTTTACATACCAGGGTTTACATTTTTCAATAGACCTTTGACTTATTTTAATATTACCAAATAACACTAAATCACCACAAAAATTTCTATAAAATTCAGTTTGTGTTGTATCTAATAGGTGTTTTGGATGAGGATCATGAACTTTGGACCCCACTCTTAGTTTTAAAACATCTCTAGCATTATGATACCCTAGTATTATCATGCCAATGGTTTTCAATCAAATATTTAATTTGAACATTCAATTTCATGTTAGACCTCAGGATTCAACCACTAAAACTCCAACATTGGTTAATTGGATCATTTTCTATACTTTCTCTTCTTTTTACTGCTCTTAGCAATGTTTTAGGATGTATGTGTAAAACTTCACTAATATTACTTACCATTCTTTTATTCAAAGTTTCTTTATTAACTATAGCAATTGTTATAGCTCTTCTTGCTACATTTTTATCTTTAGATCGACTATTTTTCCCAATAGATTGAAAGACACTAGCAACAATAGACATAACATGCTTTAATGATTGATCTTTTCTTCTTGGTTTAACAAAAAATCCTAACTTTTTCATTATTTTCCTCATTTTTAGCATTCTCATCAATTGCATCATTAGTTGAAATTGAAATATTCTATTCACATGTGTTCTTATTTTCCTCCAAGAAATCTTACTAGGAAGATGATCTAAAACATCACTTTCAAATTTTAAAAAAGTATTTTCATCAAATTCAACATCACATTCTAGATTTTCATTTTCATTTTCATTTTCATCAACAAAATGGTTTTCGTTTTCATTTTCAACAAAAGGATCATTCTCATTTTCATTTTCAACAAAATATTTTTATTCTCATTTTCAACAAAATATTTTCATTCTCATTTTCAACAAAAGGAGTATTCTCATTTCCATTTTCAACAAAAGATTTTTCATTTTCATTTTCAATAACATTTAAACAATTTTCATTTTCATTTTCTAATGTATTTTCAACTAATTCTATAAAAAATTCATCTCTTTGAATATTATCAATGTCAACATCGTTAAGTCCAACATCTTGTAAAACTTATATAAACAAAACTTCCATTTCACTAAAATGTGGATTTGAAGACGTACTTGGATTTGTGCCTATTGAAACATTCTCCATAGCATTGAAAGAGGGATTTGAAGACATATTAGGACTTGTTTGTATAATCATATTATTTTCCAAATTGACTTCTTCCAAATTAGCTTCGTCTACAACCATGGTCTCATCAATGTTTTCATCTTTAATAGTTGTGGAATTGGATGCTCCACCATCATTCATTGATTTAATTCTCATTCTTCTTTCTCTTTGTCTTCGTTTCTCCTTTTCTCTCTTTGCTTGAATTTCTTCAGGACTCAATGTCTTCCTATCTTTCCTCTTATTATGAGCCTGTGAACCCATGATTATAAAATTCTCGAGCACAAATGAATGTCAATAGTGAAATTCTTCAAAAAATTCAATCCAAATTGCAAGTTGAAGACCTGTAAGGACAAAATTCTTCCTTGTTTGTTCCTCTAAACAAGTAGAAAACTAACAAAATTCCACTTAAAAACCTGTTTACATGATGCCTCCTTTCAAAAATTCAATCCAAATTGCAAGTTGAAGACCCATAAAAACAAAAGTTTTCCTCTTTTTTTCCTCCAAACAAGTAGAAAACTAACACATTTCCACTTCAAAAACTGATTACATGATGCCTCCTTTGAAAAATTCAATCCAAAATGCAAGTTGAACACCTATAAAGACAAAAGTTGATAGAAAATAGCCCAATATGTCGCAGTCGGCCGTACATGTGAAATTGTAGAAGTTTCATAGTAAAATTTTTCTAGTAATTAAAAAAAGGGTTAAAAAGAAATGGGATCCCGTTTATTTAAAACAGGATCCTGAATCTCGTTTCCCGATATTAAATGTGGGGACCATTGACAAGGAAATGGGATCCCGTACGGGATCACATTTCATTGTCAATGGTCCCCACATTTAATATTGGGAAACAAGATCTCAATTTACAAAACAGGATCCTGTTTCTAAAAAATTGAAATCCACCTTCCTTTGTGGTCGGATTTTTTGGCTTGGATTTTGGTTTGAGAAAAGCATTGGGAATCCGAACCTAGGCCTTCAAACTGGTTTGACCTACAAGTTGAAGGTCCTAACAATGTTAGAGAAAAATAGTGAGTTTGGACATATGGGTGACGACTTCTTTTGTAGAATTTTTTGAAAAAATCAAAACCCATTATAGATGAGACAGTGTATATTCCAAATATGTATTTTTTTTTACAATTGGATTATTTTTTTGATGAACGGACTGCACGAGAACATACTTTAGACAATTCTTTTCAATTTAAAAAAAAAATTAAAAAATGATAAGTTTAGGCCATCTTATGCGTGACGTACACAACGATTTTTCAAAACACCAAATATGGCCAATAAAAAATTAATAAAAAAAATTCAATAAAAAATTACAAAAAAATATCGAAAAATTTCTTCAGTGAGTTACAAATCTTTTTCCGAAAAGGATTTAGAAAAATACGATAATTCAGGTCAAAATATGGATGATGTACACGCACATGGTATGGTAAAAAGAAGTGACTTTTAAACTGTGGTTTTTAGAAACACCTATTGAAACTCAATTTGTACCATCTGGGTATTGAAATAAATTACATATTTGGAAATTAGACTTCGAATACTACATTTTATGATTAGTGACTTTTTTGAATATTTCATCTCCAAGTGCTTCAAATTTTAAGGTCAAATGTGTCAAAATTTGAAATCAGGGAAAACACTTCCACTTTTTGGCCAAAAAGTGGACTCAACTTCTTGCCAACACCCCCAACTCCCAAAATTGTAATTTGAATCCAAACGTTGGAGGAATGAGAACCAAATAACACATACTACCTTACACTGTATAAGCCAAAAAATTATATGTCGATCTTCTGCTACTTGTAACTTTCAACTTGTTCAACCAAAATCATTGAAATCTGGATCATAGATGTATTTAGCTATCCTAAACAACATACTGTAACCGCATAAGCCAATATTACAACATGATCAAATCTTGACCAAATTACTGGATCAGGGTATCACCAAAATTGTTTATCGGATCAGACAAAATTGTCAACAAACAATGTTTCCATCAATGACAACACATAAAGGGTTCCTTCATTCTTTCAAAAATCTCCCCCTTCATCATTGATGTCAACATGTGCCAAAAATGAATCTCCAAAAAAAATCAACTTCAAAAATTTCTTCAAAACTTCTTTAGCTTGTCAAAACTTCACCCCCAAACATAATATCTTAACAACTCTAGCACTAAAACTTCTCCAAAATTCTCACCCTTTGACATCAAGGACAAAGGGTGTGCCAGTGAGACACATATACGAAAAGACAAATGAAATAAAGTGATTGGATCCCCCTTAGGGAGTTATCCCAAGAATTACATCCGACCATATGTATAAGAAAGAAAAACTGAAAGCAACAAAAATAGAGTAATAATGGACAAGGTGAAATGTGTTCACCTGGAGGAGGAATCACCTTCAAGCTCCTTGATAATGGCTTCCCAAGAAGATTTCCCTTCATCCCAACTCTTCTTAGCTATAGCAAGCACCTTATACATCAATTCCAACTCCACCAAACTCTCCTCTCTCTTTTCCAGAGTGGTTGGATTAGGATTTATCTTCTCAAGATTTTCTACATTCGCAAGGGCACTTGAAATTTGAATGTGCTTGGTCTTCACCAACTCTCCAAGCTGTCCAAACCGCCTTATGACATCCTCTTTCTATCTTTGCAAAGTGAAAAACTTGTTTTGCAAGTCTGAAATGGTAGTCCAAGAGGCATAGTTTCTATCTTTTGTAATGTCATAAGCTCTGGGGGCATTAGCTAATTGTGACTCTATTGAGTCCATTAAATCCTTAATGCCTTGAGTGGCATTTGGCCACCTCATGCAATATAAGAACAATATCTAAGCTTCATCTTCACATTCCTTTACTTCTTTCAAGATTTTCATTACCTTGCTATGTGTAGTTGCACATTTATCCTATAGTTCAAGCAATCTCTTCTCTAAAAGCCTTGGTTCTACCTCTTTTGTAGTTTTCTCCTTTAGATTAGAGGTGTACTCCCTGAGTGAATCAATGATAAACTTCAAATTCTCAACAGGTGTTAGAGAATCATTAATAGTGGTACTGAGGGTAGCATCCTGTAAATCCTTGATAGCATCATTGATTAGCTCAGTCCCCTTTCTGATGAGTTTCTATAATTTCCTTTCTCCTAGAGGCAATAAAAGTATCTCCAAGCTCCATCATTTGAATAGGTGAGATATTATTCATATCTACACACCCTTGTTGTGACTGAAGCTAAATCAACTATGGTAGAATGGTCACTTGAATCCTAATTTGCCTTGTCAGATGACCCTTGAGAGTACTTCCGAAGGATTCTCTGAATGAATTTGATGGCTATGTGGTCTTTTGGGATTCTTCTTCATTTATTTCAACCTCTATTTCTTCTTTGTTCTCTTCTTCTTCTTCTTCTTCTTTTCTAGAGGTGTTATCCTTTTGACTATCTTGTTTCCATCCTCCTTTTTATCTTCATCATCTTTCTTTTCATCTTTTCTTTCTTCTTTTTCTCCATTTTTATTTTCTTCACCTTCATTTTTGGTATCTTCATTCTATTTGTCATGGTGATCTTCAACATTATCATTGACACCATTCTTATTCTGATATTCATTATTCTCTTTGATTGTATTCTGAGTGTCTTCTGGAGGAGAAAATGTCTCCAGAGGAGCATGTGTTTCTTGAATTGTATTCCCTAAAACATCCAACTATGAAGTCTCTTTTGCAAAATAATCATTAACATATTCTACTACTTCTTGAAAAATAGGTAAATTTGATATGGGAGGAATATTTTCCTCTGCATCAATAGCTTTATATTTACCAAGATCCTTGGCTTGAGTTGTATTGGATGAAGAACCAACAATAATCCCAAATTTTTGTGCCATATCTCTCACTGTATCAAAAGTTGCTTGTTTCAACTTCTCTGTACTATCCTTTTCTTTGGCCATAAGAATTGTAACTCTTTGCTTTACCCTAAATTGTTTGGTGCATACTTCCAGTAAAGTATCTTTATCATTCTCAGACAAAGAGGATCCAATCTCATTCAAAGCATCAGTTTTGATCTTGTTTTCAATATCAACAACTTCATGTCTTCTTTTCACTAGGTCTTTCCATACAACATTAGTTATCCTCTTCTTCATGTTATCCATGTTTTCATCCAAAATGATAATATACTAAATAATAGAATCTATAATAGTTTTCTTATCTTTTTCAACTTCATCATACAATTTGGTAGTGGCTTCTAGTAAGCCATCATGTTCTAGCATATTGTTAACCAAGGATTCCAACTTGATAGGTGAACGAGCTCTTCCTAGAGGAGTCTTGGACTTCTTTTTCTCAAGCTTTGATGTGCCTTCATCTATTTTCTTCTCTTTCTTTCCAGGCTTCTCATGCACATGTATTGTAAAAGCTTCTTTCTCCTTTTCTATATCCTCTTCTTTAGAGGTGTCCACAATATTGACTTTAGCCTTCTTGAATTCTATACTGGACTCTTGTGAGGCACCTTCACCGCTGGTGGAAACACTACTTCTCTTTCTTTTCAATTTTTCTTCTTCCTCTAAATCAAGTTCAATCTCCTCTTCCACAATATCACTTAAATTTTGTCCTCTAGATGCTTTCTATTTCTTTCTTCTTTCATAGGTAGCAGGAGGTGCTATAGGAGGTACATTTTTCCTCTTTGTGGTTCGGTGTTGGGTCTGAAGGGTGCATACACCTCAACTATTTCTGAAGCATTGGGATCCACCTTCTTCCCTTTAACAATAGTTGTGGTAGTAGGTTTTGGCAATGCAGAGGTAGGGGTGGAAGCCAATCTTCCTAATCTATGTGGTCCAAAGGACTCACCATCTTTCTTGGTTTTCCTTTCTGTTGCAACTTCCCTTAATCTGTCAACTTGTTCTTTTGAAAGGTCATGTATACCAAAGAGTTGTTCAACTTATTCGTTCACTCTTTTTGTTCTAGCAGGTGTTGAGGTTTCCATGTATACTTCATTTGATTTCTCCTCATATGTGCCATGTCTAGGTAGGGAGGAGTCCTAAGGACTTTTTAACAATGTTTCAGTGTATCTCTCAGCCTCATCCTCAACAATCTCATATCCCAGAGGCTCAATCCATATTGTTCTAGGTTCAACTGCCTGTATAATGCATTCATCAGTGGATACTAGAAAGGTTATGTCATTTGCATACTTCTCCACTAAAATCTTAGGAATTCTTTCTCTTTCATATATGTTTCTTTGGAATACAAAGAAAAATGCATTAATGCAGCAACCTATGCATTATAATCTCCAATGTTGTGTAAATAGTCAAAAATTTGGTGTGTTATAGGTATGCTTCTGTCCCACGCAATGTTTTTACTTCTGAGTAGCTCTCTCAAAAAGTAGAAAAGCAAGCAAAAAATCAGTGTTATGAGCTTGAAAGAATATTTCTTTGTTTTAGTTTGATTCAAGTTCTCTAGAAGTTGTTGGAGAAACTCACACAAATCGTAATCTTTCCCATTTACTACCATGTCATGAGCAACATATATTGCAGTTGTAGATGTTGAGTTCTCTCTGTTTTGAAAGTAGATTTTATGGCCAATCATGATAGATACATATTTCAATACAACATTGGTGATTGGTTTTGTTGTTAATGCTCTCCTATCAAATGTGGCACCAAATAGCTGCATAACCACATCATTCTTTAGCGACTTTAACACCGATACAGGTCCGGTATCACATAATCTCGTCATAGCCTTAATTACATCCTTTGAAATTAATCTAGGCATATTAGTCCACATGAATTTTTCATGCATTCTACTCAAGGATATCCTCACATACTTTGCATCCAAATCATTGCTAACGTTAGGAGACCAGTTCCAAATGTCTAGCTTCTTTTGCACTAGGTTTATGTATTCTGGTTTTACCAAAAAGTCATCTCCACTTAGCTCATTAGATCATTGATTCTTAAGTATTTGGTGATCATACTCTTCCAATTTTCTATGTATGTAGATCCTTGTATCATCAATGGGAAAAACCTTAATTGGGATCTTCGAAAATGCACCGTTGGGGTCATTATCAAAAAATTTCCATGAAAACCTCTTAAATTCTGGTCTAGGTCTTTCTGTGATCTCAACTACAGATGGTGTAGCCATTTTACCCACAATTCTACCTTCAAGTGCTTGTAGAATCACTTCTAATACAAACCCACAAAGCAAAGATAGCTATAAATACCTTTTTCATGCTCAACGTGAACTAGGGTTTGAACCAATTTGCTTTGAATCACCTTCAATCACTTCTCAATTTGCTTTGCTCTTTTTCAAATGTGCAAAAGTGATTTAGAAAAGGATTTCACTTTATACATTACCGATCTACCCTAATTTCACATTTAATGCTTCAAATTCCCAAAATGCTAGTAAACTCTTCATTGAAACATCGTAAAACCTAAAATGCTCTGCAATTCTTCAAATTTGTATATTTTCTATTGGTTTCTTTTCCATAAGATTAAGCATATCATATTACACCATATATCTTCGTTTCACTGCTTGACATCTCATATTTCCAGGGGGTGTTAGATTTCTCTGTTATTGCTCCCCTTAAGCCTTGTCATGGGCTTAGTTTTTTTTAAAATTATCTACACCAAATGGTGGTACAGATGCATTTAATTCATATTTGTTCTCAGGTTCCTCTTTTTTCTTCCAAATCTTCTCCATTTCCTTCTCAACTTCAATAGGATCAACTTCCTTCACAGGTTTATTCCTCTATTCCAGATTAGTCTACCTTCCATTCTTGCTTCTGCAAAATCTTGAAATATGTCCAGGTTTGTTGCAATTGTAGCATACAACATTTTTATGACCAAATTGACTTCTATTCATTCTTGATCTACACCAGTTAGCCTTATGTCCAAATACATTGCATGTATAGCAATAGCCATTGAAAGATTGAAACATTCTACCAGTATAGAATCTATTCATCATCTAACTTTTGCACTCAGTAGCTCTATGTCCAAATTTCTTGCATGTAAAACATTATCTAGAAAAGGATCCAAAATTATGATTCATTCTACTTCTACATTCTATAGCTTCATGTCCAAATTTATTGCATGAAAAATAAATACCATTGAAAGATGGGTACCTTTAAGCATTTGGTTGTTTGATAGGAGGTCTTCCAATATTTGATTCTTTTATTCTTGAACTATCTACCATTGCCTTGAGTCTACTTTTGATTGTCAACCTTGTTAGGTGTCTAATTTGTCTTTGAAATCTATCCTTCTTCAAGTCCCAAACCACCTTTATCCTTAGAAGGTTTCTGAATTGCAATAAGTTCATCAAGCATTGTAGTACTTGTTTTGAATTTTTCCTCATGAGCTCTTGCTTTCTCCAAATATGATCTTAGGGTTACCACTTCTTGTTCAAACTTTGTACATTCATCAGTCTTACTTTGTATCTTAGCATTCAAACAATATTCAATTCTTTTCTTTTCTTCCACTTGCACTTTTAGTCTGGTGATATCTTCATTTGCCTTCTTCAAATGTTCATTAACTTCTTTGTGTCTTTCTCTGAACTTCTTGATTTGTTCTCTTAGCTTTAGGATGCATTCATTTGATTCTCCTAAGATTTCCTTTAGACTTTTATTCTCACTTTCAATTCTGTCAAGATCTTCAAGAGCAGTGTTAAGTTCTTTTTTGTCAAACATGCAATCATCTTCTACATATTCAATTGCATAAATTTCTTCCAGAGGAATAGGACACTTTTTGTCAGCCATGTGTTCAAACTCCAAGATATTCTTCAAGTTGTTAGGCTTTTCAAAAGGAACTAGGCTCTGATACCAATTGTTGAACACTTAGAATACTGAGAGGGTGGGGAGTGAATCAGTATTCTATTAAACCATTTAGTCATAATCCAACCAATAATCAAAACATATCTAACTACAACTATGAATGTAAACATGAAAGAGATCACAACACCACATAACACACAAACACCAATATTTTTAATTAGAAAACACAAAAGGGAAAAATCACAGTGAGGATTAGCTCACAATATATTATAACCGGTTATAAGATATTACAGGGGCTCACTACCAAGATTCACTATCCTAATGAGGATAACAACCAAAAATAGATATAACAAAAGTGGCTACACAACTAAAGTGTGAACTGATGTAAGATGCACCTTCCTTGTGTTGAATTCAGTTCCAATGAAGCTTTGAATACAAAATACTACTATGCTTAGCAGTCGCTCAACACATAACAATTTTTCCCTTATTATTATCTTACACATACAAATTCGCAAGTTCACACAATATCAGATTTCACACACATCACATTACATTCTTTACCTCTTATGCAACTCAAAAATGTTCCACATATATACCCTATTACATCCACATAAATCAATTAGGTTGGCCTAATTAGATGTAACCCTATTTTAATTCAAAATTACTTTGTTGGCTTCATACTCGATTCAAAAACATCTTCATGCTCAAATAAAATGTGCAAAACTTGATTTAGGTCGGCGCAAATCTAAAATAGATCCCTTTAACATCTGCAATACATATAAATCTTCATAGCACATATTCAAGTATTAGGTTAGCCAAGGATTAGACCTAATTACAAAATAAGCCAATCTAACCAACATCAATCAACCATATGATCATATAAGCACACACCATCTAGAATATATGTAGTGTTGACACTTGTAAACCAACTCCCAAAATTGTAGAGTTTGAATCCAAACATTGGAGGAATGTGGACCAGATAACACATACCACCTTACATTGTATAAGCTAGAAAACTATATGTCGATCTTCTGCTACTTGTAACTTTCAGCTTGTTCAACCAAAATTGTTGAAATTTGGGTCATAGATGTATTTAGCTGTCCTAAACAACATACTGTAACCACATAAGCCGATCTTACAACACGAGCAAATCCATACCAAATTCTCGGATCAGGGTATCACCAAAACTGTTTATCGGATTAGACAAAACTGTCAACAAATAATGTTGGCATCAATGAAAACACATCAAAGGGTTCCTTCTTCATTCGTTCAACATCCTCATCTCTATCACCCATACCTACTTCTTTTCTCTTTTCCATTCGCAAAAAAATGTTTTTCCTATCACTTTTTGCATGAACTTGCATCAGTACACATTCATAGGCTTGCAAGAAAGGTGCTTTAACACCATTGTAATGTCTCTTCCCATATTTTTAATGAAAATAACATATTTGCAAGAAAACAACCTTTACCAGATTTGAAACATAAAAAGCAATCTTAAACCAACCATTTCCAAACAACAATTAATCATACTCAAATAGCATAGATCAAACAACTAGTCAACACACGAACTTACATATAATGAATCAAACTCCAACAAAAATTTATATTGATTATGATTAGATCTCTACAATCACAAGATTGTTACGATAGTCATTACAACAACAAACAACACTTAAAAATCCACAACAAATGATGCACTCACAAAAATACCAAATTATATTGTCAACTCGAAGCTCCAATACACTCCTTGAGTGTGAGTGCCCTCAAGAACCAAAGAGTTTTCATCATCTGCTTTCATTAATCAATGGGGTTTCATCCACTAATCACAATCTCTTATGGGTTTTCATCCACATAAGATTACTTGAACATAAAGTTCTTAGAAGATACAATAACATAACATGAATAATTACAATTGAAATGTTTTCCTAGTTTTGTATGCTATCCACCCAAAAGATCAATCTAGTCAGCCTAGACCCAAAATGGCATTGAGGCCCAAATTTGAATTCTACATGCTACATCACAGGTTGACCTTATAGGCCTTACAAACTTTCTTGTTATAGGTTCAAAGTTTCTCCTTCCTTCTAACTTTGCATGTGGGGCTGCAACCTCAATCCCCAACCTCCAATAGCTCCTTGGCATGTGCCAGTCATCAACCCTGATCCCTGAACTTTGACATCTACTTGACAACCTCGATCCCCAACCTTTGATAACTCCTAGGCATGCGTCGAGAAACAACCCTGATCCTTGAACTTCAATAGGTCCTTGGCATGGGTTGGGTGGTATCTTTGAACCCCGACACTTGAATATTTTTTGGCATGAGTCATGCAACATGCTCGATCCTCGATCTCCAATAGCTCACTTGTAGGTATCAAGCAACAACTCCAGTTCTTGAACTCTGACATCTCCCTAGGCAAGTAACCTTTTATCTGGTTTTTGAAAAAGGGACATGGCATTTCAACTTCCTTCATGCAAGATATTTATGGAGTATCCATTTTCATCAAGTATTTGTGGATAATTTGCACCAAAGAAGACTTTTTTGGCTACTAATGTAAGATGATGTTGTTAGAACATTCTATATCTTTTGATTTGCAACCATTTATTCTCATGATGTAAACTTGGCCATTAATTTGTAACTAACTTTGACACTTTATTTCTATAAAAGGGCCATCATTTTGCTATTTGAGAATACACAATTATTGATACTTGGGAAATTAATGAAGAACTATCATTAGTTTGCTTCCTTCATGTTTTCCTTCCAATTAGATCGATAATGTTTTTCAAGTATACTTTAGAATTGTAGTTGTGACACCAGTCAAGCCATATACTTTGCAAAACTCAAATAACTTGTTAATCTCTTTTCGATATTATGAACTATCAAAATATTGCACTATTGTTTGGGTATATTGTGATCCCTTTTTAAATTTGAAAATTTCTTTTGAAATTTGCACCATTTATATATAATTGTGAGTAATTCCAATGTGACATAAATTAGTTGACATCTTTGTAATTTGTATATTTGTGCAAACGTTATGAGAATTTAGATTCCTAACCCCTTTTCCCTTCCTTTCCCTTCCTTTTCTTTAAATCTTTCAAAAGATTGATCAAACTGTTGATGGTTTTGTAAATACTTTGGAATGACACTTGATTTGCATGTCTTGGATATAATTTTGTTCAAAGATTTGTAAGTTTTTCATAAATTAATCCTATTCTTATGACTCCTGAAGCATAAATGCCCTTTATAAAACAATTCACAATGAACCTAGTGAGTCAAGAACTTACAATCAAATCCTTGAGATAATTAAAATCATGTTTCAAAACTAAAGTTATTTTTCAAAGAGAGATAATTCTTTGTGAATATTATTTGAGTTGCATGTGATTGAAAAACACATCAACAATTAAGAGACATGAAAATTATTTTAACTCGAAAGAGTCTTCATCACACTCCTTCCTTATATAAATGCCCTCTTTGATAAAATCTCCAAAATCATAAATATTTCTCATAAAAATAAAATTTTCATTTTTTAACTTAAAAGTTTATAAAGTGAAATAATCTTATAAGACGTTACACATTACATAAACTAATTATTCTATTTATATGAAAAAAAAAACCTCAAATGAAAAATGAACTTTAGTAAAACATCCACTTAAATGTAAATATTATAACATTAAAGATGCTTATTGAAATTCAAAACATCCACTTAAATCCAACATTATAAAGATGCTAAAATCTTAATGATGGAGGGTAACTATTTTAAAATGCAACTTAGAGAATTTTAATTATTTTAAAACCAACAAATTCTCTATAAATTTAAAATAGAAACAACAAAGAAAATTTAATCTAAATCTTATTAATTTCATAAAGATAATTATAATTAATAAAATAAATTTAATTTTAATGTTATCAAAAATATTTAATTTAATTTTTTTATTATATATTTTCTATAGTCATTATTTATTATATTTGCATTTTAATTATAAATTATGAAATGCAATTTAAAATATTGATATTAAATTTTGCTTACATTTTTTTTTTTTATCAAATTGTATAAATTGTAAAAAAATCTTATTTATTCTATAAAAAGGAATTTGAGAAACGTTTTCAATTATATATATATTTTTAGAATTTTGTATATGTATTTAAAATCAATTCAAAATAAACTCTATAAAGAGTCATTAAATCAATATTTTTAAAAATTATGGTTGCAATAATTATAAGGAAAAATGACTTACCACACAAATATAGATTCATATCAAGTAAATGAAAAATTTCATGATATTTTTAATTATTTTAATTGCTAATATTTAATCAATATTTTTTTAGTCATCTCATGACATTTCACTATTTTGAATGCTTCATATTGTTGCTTTAAAGAAAATGATTAGAGGAAATCTAATTAAAAATAAAAACAATTAACTAATGTAACGATTGTAGATACCTAAACTTGTCCATACCTGATCATACTTGACTTTACCCCATTCTCTCTTATTTATTTAATTAATTCATGCTTTTATCATTCACTTTTAATTAAATATAATTAAAAGCAAAAACAATTAACTAATGTAATTATTGCAGATATAGATCACTTGACTTTACCCCGTTTTAGCTCTTATTTATTTAATTAAGTTTAATCTTATCCTCAAATCTTCCAACTAAATCAATTAATTAATACCTATTTAATTAACCGATTTAGACTAATTAACCTTCATTACCATTTTCCATTATATTTAATTCCACTTCACCCTCAATCCTTGTTCATTCAATTTTAACCATTGAATCAATCTACATTGATCAAGATCTAAACTTGCCATCATGTAATAAGTGTCCTAACCTCCCTATCCTACCCCTTTCTCACATATGTGAAGCCCTCTTACACATGTCATAAGATAGCCACACTACCTCTTTCGCATGCCATAAGATAGTCACCCTATCTCTCTCGCTTGTCTCTTTCATGAGCCTCCCTATGTTTGTGAACACACTTAGCTCTTACACTTATGAAACTTTTCCCAAGGCTAAGTCTTCAGTCCATGTCTTCACTCTCATTCAATCTTAGCCATCTATTAAACAATGCATCTTGACCCTTATACTCCTCATTGAAAACTTATAAATTGAGACTTTTGATCTCATTTTGATAATTCACTTTTCTCATATCCTTATGTTGCTATTTTTTTCATCTATCAATCCCAATCCCAACCTGCTGCTCATCTAAATAAACAACAATATTCCATCATCTATCATTCATCAAAAGGAGCCCATCAAATAGACATTGGTATATCTATTTCAACTCTATCCATGAGATAAGAATTCTTTGCTTTTTCTTAAAAAAAACATAAAAAATAGAGTTGACAAACTAATTGATTTCAGAGCATTACTAATTATATGTTCCTGAGTTTTCTCGACACAAGCCTTTCTAGAAGCTTTGCTCAATTTATTCAAAACATTTAATGGTGTTTTAGCAGACGTAATTTTGGGTTATTTTCCCTAGGGATGATTACCCCTATATATCTCACAATTTATTGTTTGATGATTGTTAAAAATATTTTACCCTTCAAAATAAAATAATAAAAGAATAATTTTTAATTTATGAATATTTAATTTAATCAATTATTAACTATTAAATTTAAAATTGTGATTGTTCAATGCTTATGTTTATCTTCAAATTTGCAGATCATTCATTTAAGAGACGATTTAGTTTGTGGATTCATAATAACTCGTATATGCAAGTTCTATTCAAAAATAGCATACAATTTTTTTATCAAGAAGAGTCAACACAATTGTATCTGTTAGGCAGTTCAATGTGCCTTTTTTTAATGAATGGAGAATGAAAAAAATTAGTTCACAATATTACATGAAATTTGAACAAATGAGATACAATTCAATAGATACAGGTGTTAAAACTATCTTTAAAATCCTGTTCCAAAATTTGAAGGCATTTGCCAATACAAACTTATTCCTGATTGGGCATTTCAACTTTTCGCTGAACCTCAAATTGCCTGTACAAGATACACAAATTCTAATTTACATGGATCGTAGAAAAGAATATGGAGTATAACCATCTAAACTAATGGATGTTTTTCAAAAGCAAACTCAGAGCAGATGCTGCTGTTGCTCGGACTACTGCATCAGGAGACCGTGAGGACTTCACAACCAATATACCAACAACCTATTAAATTTTTAATACAAACGGACATTAGTTACCAAGAAAAGATTGGAACAGCTTAGTAGTTTAAAACTGAAAAGAAGAAACTGATTTATAATATTAACTGAAAAATTATGTTTGATACATGACCTTATGAATAATAACAATAAAAGAGAATATTTTTTTGAGCAGCATCTCTTGTTGGAAGTTATGTCTTGCAAGAACTCATGCTCAGGGTTCGGTGCTCTGTTATTGTATGATCAGGTGATATTGTCTATTAACGTTCTTTTATGTAACCTTGACTCTCTTTAGTATAGGCGACGATTAATTGTGAGAAGTGAATATAAGGTTTATAATAACTATTCCCTTGATAATGAGTCTGTGAGTTCTTGACCAGCTTTCAAGCTGATACAAGATTCTATATAGGTGAATTTCACAGAGCCAAGCATAATTACTTACGATTACCAAGTACGAATAATTATCAATTCTGAAAATAAGTAACAAATAATGCAAACCTTAATCAAGCTTACAATTATAAAGATTTATTTTGCACATTTCGGTGACAAACAAAATGCTCCCTTTGAAAATACAAGGTAACAGTAATGATATGATCTCAACTAAATCGGCTCAAAATGCTACCATCTCAGGAATGCAAATATCTAATGCGGCCACACATATCTTAACTGCTCAATATATAAACAAGAACCAAAGGTATGTCTTGGATGTTCTGGCGCTCAAACAATCAGTGTTTTGCTTAAGGAAACATCCATGGAGATGTTTTGCAGAGTTGTCGATACATCCCCTCCCCTGCCAAGGTACACGTATCTGCATATCATAGACTAGATACGGATGCAAGATTCCTGGATACAGCATGGATACCATATCCAGATGTATCCATATACGAACCCATAATTTTGTACGATCTGATATGGCACCCATCATCAGGGGTCATATCCAGTTTCAGGTTATGAAGAAACAATAGAAATTGCAAAAATAAATTAACACAGTAAAATTAAATTGTTCACTCCTTGATGGTGTGCTCTAATTGCAACAAAACGGGACATGCTGCAACGAGTTGTATGCATAATCAAAGGAAACACAATATTTGGAGGGAGAAGGTCCAGTTGTGGCTTCTCAACCTTATTGTCATGAAGTCCGTGGAGTGTTGTGTCGAGGAGGTTTCCCCCTCATCAGTTTCGGCTCTTTTAGATGGTGTTGGTTGCCTATTTTCAGGGGGTAGGCCTCAACCCAAAGTGAATGGTGGGGTGGAGGTTTGTAAGGAAGCAGAAATGCTCTGTCCTAGTTCAGGAAGGATGCTGGGGGCTGAGGAAATCCTCTCCTCTTGCCCCTTGCCCCCTGCCCCCCTCTGACTTGTTCTTGGTTTCTAGTCTAGGGAGTTTTGCTCAGAGGGATTCTAGGTTATGTTTGGGGGTGATGTGTGCCCCAAACCCTCTAGAGCATTTTGACTTTATGGCAAGTTGATTGTCCTTGTTTGGCTTGTGCCTTTTGGTGTAAAGTTGCAAGTTTGCTTTTGGGATATTACCTTTTTATTATATAGTGTTCCACGGAGTTTCTAGACGGGGGATGGGAGGACGCAGGGATGGGTTTCGAGGACAGGGGACCGAGGCCCTAAGTTTGGGGATGACGTGGCGCTGATATATATATAAGTACTTGAAAAAATAGTTATAAGAAGATGTATAAGAATTACAATGTTGAATTTACAAATGAAACTTTAACAAATTGAAATTACTAATTAAAGTTACTAACAATTTAACAATAACATTGAAATTTGAACAACAAAAATGTCTAATTCGAATTTTATATTCAATATTTTATGATGATTACAATGAGTACAGTCATGAAACATGTCAAAATAACAAAATATAGTAAAGTGAAGCCTCAGATCATCCACAAACTCCTTATCACTAGAACTGTTGGAACTGGAAGTGGACACATGCTCAAGCTCTGCCAAACTAATACCAACCAGATAGAAAGAATATCGGTGCATTGCGCACTACACCACAGGTCTTGTCCTTTCCACCGGTCTTTTGCACCATTGGACAAATGGGAAGAGGATTTCGTGCATCCCATACTACACTGTGGGTTCGTCCTCAACCCCACAAGGCTAAGTATATAATTTGACAACTGGGAGGGGATTTGGTGCATCCCATACTACACCGTGGGTCTGTCCACCATCCCAAGGGTTTCCCCAAGTAGTGAACCTACCAAACCCGGTGGATTTCGACTTCAATTGCCTATAGGCCACCGACGACAAGTCTGTCCACCCAGGAAGAAGTAGCTCCTGACATATACCACCTTGCGACCTTAGCGATATTGTCAGCTATCTTCTTCACAATCCTGGGTAACACTTGGCATCGGTCACTTCCGTGCTTACCAGTGACAGCCAGTGAACCCTCTCAATAAGCAGTTAGCCCCGGATTACCGTTACCCACATGGATGGGTCCCTACCCGTGCAACCGCTACGGCCGTATCATAACCAGGGTAGTCTGCTACCTTCACCTCCGTGAACCAGGTGAATGCTGAATAATCCCTAGCAGTAGCCCAGACATCGGTTATTGGCATGGTCCAATGACTGCCTGTCATTGCTCAAATATCCCAGAGGTTCACTCTTGGGCGGGTCATACATAACATGAATCACAATCTCAATCCACATATACACAGGCCTATACATAAACACATAGATATGGAGTTGAATTACACAGACAGATAAGAGATACATGGAACCAACACAAGATGGACTTTACCCATCATATACGTATAATCAAACACCCATTATAAAGTAGTCAATCTTCGCTTATTATATAAATGCATATTATGTATTAAATACATAATATTAGATTCCCTTAACTCATTTGTATCCATCCAGTACCCATTCAACCTCAAACTGAAGCCTACTAAAGGGAGAAGGTCAAACCAATCAGGAACAACCCCAACCCTTAGAGTTAACCCTCTTCCCGCCCGCCCCCTCTCCCCCCCCCCCCTTACGGACTTGAGGTCACAAAGGCATCCTTCGCCCAAGGACCGCCTATGTTCCCACTTCCATACGGGTCAAAGTCACACGTAGTTCTCCTCACAAGGTCTCTCAAAGGACCTACACACAAGTTTCCCCATAAACAAGGTTTCATCAATGTTTTATCTTCCATTATTAACACTTAATAGTAGTTAGGATAATATAATTAAGTATATGGTTTAATAACCCATACTATCACACTTCCCTTTAAGGTTATCAAGGTCTTGAATGAAACTCGACACGAAACCATCTTGAATGTCCTCAGGTTCGTCTTATCAACACAAAGCTAGGTTTATTACTCAACATGAATTTACCTTGGTTCACATAAAACCATAGGAAGACATTTTCATTTGAAACTCATATAATAGGTTCAATATCGAGGTTTTTATACTCAAGGGATCCATATTTAGATATATTTGCAATCATATAAGGCCTTTACCATTTATTCCCAAATATCATTCTAGAACCATATAGCATGTCTTATTATCGTATTAAGCAAGAAGGATAAAATAACATTAAAGGACCTTGTTACTCCTACTTCCCTTACAATGAAATTTCTCAAATGGTCACATAATATCCTTGCGAACCTTAAAATACATAACACATTAGTTATAAACCTTCTTTAAGCATGATCAATGTCTGCATCATACTCAAGGTAATTAGCAACAATATGCTCTTCATATCTTCATATACATTCCTTAATATTAGTAGTAATAATATTCTTAACCTTCTAATTTATTTATCCTATGGTGTAACCATTAACCTTGTATTAGCTTAGTTCTTAACTAGATACTTTATTTTCACTTGACATTTGTTTCTAAATGCTTCTTATAATTGCATATGTCCACATGCTAGGATACCAACCATATCATAATACGTCTTTTGATATAATACCAACTATAGGGATCTCATGTTTTAAAATCATCCACTATTCTTATCCTTTGACTTAACCGTTGTCTTCAAGATAAATTCACCCTATACAATATAATGTATTATCCAACTATAAGAAGGCATACGGCAATATTTATGAACTTGTTTAAGACTAATCAATACCTAAGGCAAGCTTGAGTTAGTGGTAACAATGTATCTGTTAGATCATCATAAGGAAATACAACCAAAGAATTTGGTATTGTTAATAGTCACAAAGATCATGTAGGTTCCAGGATACCCCCTTCCAAAACTATAGTACTTGCCAACTGTAGTAGCCCGGTAATATTTATGATTTAACAAGTTGTCATAGTAACCATCATAATATAGTCAACATATAATGAGATCCTCAAACAATGTTTCTCAACACATGGATAAAATAATGACTACATGTTCATATACCTGTTATCTAAGTCTTCGATAGTAAAAAGGTTGAGTATAATCTCTCACAAAGTTTACCAAATTTCATTAAATATAATTTCTTCTACCAGCAGGAATATTTCAGCCCAACAAAGATCTTAATGAGATAAAGCAATCATTCCCATCTATTATAATATTAGACAGATCAAACCAGGTTAAGATCTTATGCGAGTACCAAGGTATATGATTTTTCTTTTACGATATAACTTTATTTCACTTGAGTTATTCTGACAAAATGCTTTCAACATATGTATGTGATCTATTGAATATAAGAAATGCCTCCCTGAATTTATAACATTATACAAATAAGCATACACCACCTAGATTAATTACTTTCCAGCTAGGGAAGTGAATAAATTAGAATTAACCACTATTTTAAGATAGCAATGTGGTGGACGAGTGTACTTATCTCGAAACAATGGCAAAGATATGTTGAAGTATGCATTGAAATCCATTGTGTTGCCTCTGTCCAAGTTTACCCCACTGCGCTATGTCCACACTCTGGAATCGCAAGAAGTCAATCCCAAAGGGCTATGAATTTTGAAATCCTCCTGATTCTTTGGCATTCCTTTGCATTTTTATTCCTCACATTTTCTTCCAAATCCATGAATCCCGAATTCCTCTAACCATTATGCCCTGTTGGCTGTCAATGATCTATTCCACAAGCTCCCATTTTAGCACAGGCATGGAGGATATTGCTTTTCTCTTGCCAATTGCAATTGCTTGAAAGTTTCTATTGCCTGTTCAACAAACCCATTTGGCTCCTATACTTTCCATAAATTCTCCTCTTTCCATGCTAAAAAGCCTCTACTCTTGCATTCTCTTTGTCACCATACTTTGCATTCCTTTCCTGCACAACTTCCTTCGCTCCTCTGCTGCTCATGTTCTTTGGTTTTTACCCTTCCTCATGGTTTACTCTGGTCAGATCTTCTCCAAAATATCACACCCTCCAGCACTCTTCTTCCTTCTTTATCCCTCATTCCCACCTCTAATCAACTACACCCCCATTCACTTGTCCCTCTACTTTTTCTTTTTCATGTGACTTTCTCTGCATTCTCCCATCTCAAACAGCGTGTACCTCTTGCATTTCCTATCCCTTTATGTTTATGCTGGAAGCCCTTAAGCTTTTCGAAATCTCTCACTTTTGTATAGGCATAGAGGATGCTAGAAATGGCTGTAAACTCTCCTTCATCCTCACTTTCTTCGTGCCCTTTTCTTTCAATTATTTCTCCTTAAGCATTCCCCTCTTTGCCTTCTAAAACCAAACTTCCTAAGAGACTAAGGGGCTTGCAATAATTTTAAAGTCTTCCTTTTTTTTTCCGTAGCTTGCCATCTAGAAGGCTCTTTGACTAGGATGCCATGCCTCTTAATGGCACAAACGCCCCTTCATTTCACCCACCCCCCTCCTGCATGCTACGCCATTCTCATTAAATGTTGTCTATCTCCAATGTTACTTCTTTGACCACTCATTGCTGATGTCAAAGGGTCCTTTTTACGGGGATGTGACATTGTGCTTTTCTAAACTTGTTTCCCTATGTAAAAGGGTTTGAAACTTTGAACCCTTTCAAACTCATTTTTACCAATAATAACAAATAAAAATAAATTGCTCACATTGTTCACATATATATATATCACTAAACATACAAATATAATATAGCAAATTATATATTGTAAACTAAAAAATATAAATACATTATAAATACTTTTAATGTTATATTTTATGCCTTTAGATGTATAAATACTTATATTGTTGTATCTAGTCATATCTAATGGTAACAGATGGTAAGAGCGGTCTCTAGAAAGCCCATATTTCTAGGATGATGGGTTATCAATGTTTCATTACCATCTCCAAAGTGTAAGAATGTCCTACCTAAATGCCAAGAATGTTTAATAGGAGACATCATGTACATAAAACATATTAGTGCTCCACTTATCCAAAAATAAAGGCCTAGGTTATTCACTTCTATAGATGCTACCCAAGAATAATCTAGAGAGCTAAAGATTTTAATTGAAAAAAAGAGAAAAAAATTAAATAAAATTTCAAATTTCAAAATTTGTTTAATGTTAAAATGGGATTATATTGTGCCTCGGGAACAAATAATCTAATCCCAACATTCCCTATAAGGTTTTAGACCCACTAAAATGATGGACTATTGTCAATGAACAACCAGTTATCAAATGCATAAAGGACACAGTGAAAGACAACACAAGATGTTATCGGAACCTAAAAAGCACAAAGTGAAAGACAACCCAAGATGTTATCGGAACCTAAAAAGTACACAGTGAAAGACAACACAAGATGTTATCGAAACCTTACATTCATGATTATAACAAAATAAATCATTGTAAAAATAATGCTGCTCATTCGTAGTTGGTGAAACATTGATGTGCAAAGCAGAGAATCTTTTGAAACATGAATCCAATATAAGACTAATTACAGATAATATATTTCATAGTTGCATGGAGATGCATCTCCCACCCAAGATGTTATCGGAACCTAAAAAGTACACAGTGAAAGACAAAACAAGATGTTATCGAACCTAAAAGTGAAAGACAACACAAGATGTTATCGGAACCTAAAAGGCACACAGTGAAAGACAACCCAAGATGTTATCGGAACCTAAAAAGTACACAGTGAAAGACAACACAAGATATTATCGAAACCTTACATTCATGATTATAACAAAATAAATCATTGTAAAAATAATGCTGCTCATTCGTAGTTGGTGAAAACATTGATGTGCAAAGCAGAGAATCTTTTGAAACATGAATCCAATATAAGACTAATTACAGATAATATATTTCATAGTTGCATGGAGATGCATCTCCAACCCCTTGGGCCACATCTTGGGTACCGGGACGCGTTTCCCTGTACCAAAAACTCGTTGGAGACTTCTCCTTAACTTTTCATTTAAAAAAACAAGAAAACCCTACGTTTCGACAAGTTTCCATATGAAAAGAAAAAAATAGAATCAACATTTCTAAATTTCAATATGTAATATCAAATATGTAGTATGAACTCTTTTACTCTTTGGCATTTGTGTGTTTAAACTTTACCAATGTTGTTTTGAAAGTTCAATGTCATGATATTTTCAATTTTAATGTAGCAAAGTTTATAAATTATTAAATTATATTAAAAATAATATGGTGTCTCCAGGGGTCTCCTATTTTCCAAAAATAGACGTATCGGTATTGGTACCAGTTTCTCATACGAGTACCAGTACTAGTACCAGTCTCATACCAGTACCAATCTCCTGGCAGCTATGATATATTTAAATTTTGGAAACGTGTGAGATGATTAGTTTACACAAAACCATAGATAATCATCATATCACAACTCCTAGGCTTCTTTCTTAAACAAACTATTGATGCCAAATGCTAGCACTAACTTGGTGCTAGTATCAAATGCCAACTCTTTGTCTTCCGATTAGGTGTGTCTATGGAGATTCTAAATAACACAACTGCATCATCCAATATCGTTTTGACAATGAAAAATCAATCATCAAACTTGGGGCACTTCATTTTCCAATGCAACCATTTGAATTGATCAGGTAACAACCATCAGCATTGAGATGGGTTTTGAACTTTGAAGTCCCGGACCCAAAGTGATTTATTGACTAGTTCATTTTGATTTTGGCTCTAAACTTTCTTTAGTTAAGGTTTATCCCAAGGATTCCTTGGTGATGCGATGGGAATTGGTGTCTCGGGCTCTCTCCAATTATGACACATGACATGCTTGATGATAGAGAGTTTCCTAGTTGGTACATTCCCCATTATATACCTAGCTTCTTTGGTGATGACATGGCATTCCCTAGTTGATTTTTTGCCTCAAATGAAGGAAGAAGGCAGGTCTGAGGGGACTTAAATCCGATTTAGAATCTGGATTTAGCTTGGAGGACCTTGGTGATGTGTTTTAATACAACCTTGTTGCTCTGGGTGGTGGACTTGGTGAGGATGTTAAAATGGGTGGATATTGTTTTCGGGTCTGGATGTGGAGATCCCTGATTTCTTCACGAATCAAGACTCTAGAGAAAAATGTTTTTCTGGGATAAACTGTGTAGTCCTTTCTTAATGATGGCTCCAGTAGGGAGACCTAAAATGTCTGAAATGAATCATACCAAGCAGTTGATCCCAGAACACTGCAATTCGACACACTGTGACCAAATCATTTTTAAATAGAAGAATATGAACCTGCAGTTGATCCCAGAACATTGCAATTCGACACACTGTGACTAAATCATTTTTAAATTGAAGAATATGAACCTGTGTGAGATATGGAGGCAATAAGCGTCGATCACTTAGTTGAGACAGCATGCACCCAGCAAAATATGCTGCATTTGCCTGAATAACAGGCCAGGTAGTTTCGAATGCCTGCAATGTAATAAACAATAAAGTGAAACATGGAGAGAAGATTTGCAAAGGACCAGAAATATTTTTATCTAGAACTAGATGACAAATTATGCACGATAGAGATTAAACAATGACCTGGATGGCAGATGCCATGTAGGTATCTGTTCTGTCAGTAAAATATTCACAAAGGTTCTTGGTGATCTCTCTCACAATGTCCTCATAATCACTCCTGAAAGATATAAACAATAACACAAACACAAGATCAACCCCAAATTGTAACTCATTTATCAAAAATTAAATGCAAAATATAGCAAGCCAGAATCCATGTACATTTCCATAGCAAAAGAACAGGAAACAATTATTCATCAAATACTCTCATGGCAACTGATATCCAGGCTAGAGTTTGTGTACAGACATGTACCCCATCATAAAATTTAGGCATAGCTTAGGCTCTATCGAAGTTGAAATGGTCTTACACATGGCATCCTACTTAGTTTATATTTACTCAATATTTTGTCACATCTCTATCTATTCGAGAGACTAGTACATGATAGATTTTCAGAATAAGAGCTGGCCAAAATAAAATTATAAGGACTCTATTAACATTTAAATTTCAAAGTGAACATTTAACTCAAAGAACACCCATATCAAGATCGATTCTTCATGAAATACAAATAGACAATCCTGCACCGATGGTTGATGAGTTTGAATTACTCTATCCAGGTAGAACAGATTATTAGAATACAGTAATGCTCACCTGTGGTCTGAATTAAAAGCTCTGCTGTTGACCAATAATATCATATCTTCAATATCCAACAAAGGCAATATTTGTCGCAATGTGTTCTGTGAAAGAAGAGAATATAGTACAGCATGATAAACAGGGTCTACAGAAACTTGATTAGTTTCTACAAAGTGTAGAGAAAGGGTAGAACATTGACAAGAAATGTACCTTGCATGCTTGACGAACTATGGTTTCCTCATCCTGTACATGAAAAATCAAGCGTGGTAGACTAGAATGGACCTGAAAACAAGACCATATATTATTTCTAGATAGCAGAACTAGGACTTTGCACTGCTCCAAGGCAATTGAAGATAGTTTAATTTAGGTTTAAACAAAGAAAACTCAGTATTGACATTTCTACTATTGTGTAATGCTCAAAATTTCACATATAACTTCATAAATTTGATACAAAATGAAAAATGATTGCCCATGGATTGATAAATGAAAGGAAACATCACTTGTTACTTTTTAAATGAAAGCTTATAATAATAGTTACATACTTACAAACCATAGTTTCTAAATGACTTTATTTGATCCCTCAAAAGGTAAATCAAAAGTGGTTTTTTGTCAACATTTTGATAGGTGCAAAGGAGACTCCGTTGTGGGTATGATTTAAGATTGGAGGGGTTTAACTCAGGGGGTTTGATCTAAGGGGGTCTTATCTAAACCTCTTCAATGAAAACCCTTTAGATAGAACCCCTCAAGGCTTAAAACATTAATTTCTCTAAAAATTATGTGATTTCAGGCAAAAAACAAGATGTCCCAAGTTTGAAACCCATTATTGTGGGACGACCCTATGCCAAAGGTGAATATGCAAAGAAGAATATTGAAGATGATCCAAAATCATCAAACAATATTCCTCCCCTTGGGAAGAAACAAATCTAATGGTAGATGTGGAAGAAACTCTCTCAATAGAGATGAGGAAAAAAGTCTCATAACTTGTGCCTTTGATAATTACTCAAATGTCCACACGTCTGAATCAAAAGATGCCATATCAGTTGAAAAAAATCCAAAAAGCTATGAAGAATTAGGAAGAACAATCTCCGAAGACAATGATACTCTGATAACAAGTGGGTTGTACTTGTCATCAAAGAGGAAGTGAACATCCTCAAGAGTGTCCTCAATATCCTCAATCTGTGATTACAAACAAATCTACAATGCTTGACAAAAAATCATCCCACAAAGCTAATAAAATTGAAAGACTAGTAACATCTTGCTAAACTGAACTTATCTTTGAAGAAGTAGGAGGTGGAGGAGACAAAAGCCAACACAAGTCTCAAGAACCTAGATGAATGGAAGAACACACATGCTCAAGTGACCAAACTTCTCCTTAGGAATGTAATCCAGTCTAGATGCATGGGAGCATATACCATTCAAGGGCACTACAAGATCATTTGGAGAAAAATGTAATGTCCCCTTCTTAGTCCTAGGCATTTATGTGATCGTTAGCCTATTTTTAGAGACCCATAGGCTACTCGGAGGCAGTTTTATGGATTCCAAGATTCTTGGAGGTTTCTCGTCAGCTTTTCAAAGGTTTGTTGTAGGAGTTTGCCAAAAGGATTTCTGAGTTTTCTGAGAACCTTGGTGGGCAATCACTACTATTTTTAGTACTCACTATTTTTAGAAAGTCATGGCGGCTTCTTAGAATGTGCTTATTTTGAGATTGGAGTCACTTGCTATTTTTACCAATATGCTACTTTTAGTACGTGCTATTTTTGGCAGTGGTCTTGGCAGCAGTTCAAAACAGGGTTACTACTTTTGGTAGTGGTAGCAGTTGCAGTGGTTGGCATCTTGGTATTTTTAGCATTGGCTTCTCCAACATTCTTGGAGTTCAAAAATGTAAGGTTGGAAACTTAAGTTTGTTTTATATTGTCTAAGTTGCTTTTTGACCCCTATGCCTAGGAAGCACAACTTAAGTTGTTCTTAAAAGGGGGATATGAGTTTAAATGCCTTACTTGGAGACTTAAGTGTTTTAAATAGTGTTACCCCAAGTTTTTGGGACGGGGACGGCAGGGGACGACGGGACGAATCCCCAAGTTTCCGATTTTTGAGGCCAAATTTGGGGACGATGGGGGATGGCTATATAAAATACAGGGAAATTTTAAATGTTCATATGAAAACATGGATAAAGCATACATAATATACATTATAGAACCTTAACATATAACATTTGTGTTCAACATTCTTTGTCAATACTCAATACACATTGAAAATTCAGAATTAACATACATGAATCATAATACAACCTCCAAGTTATAATTTATAAACTTATATCAAATTACATAAGGTTATTTTCAGCTCACAAATTAGGCGAACATTTGTGATTATAGTGAAGATTGTTTCACCTAGGTTATTGATTACTTGGCACAAAACAATAATGAATGGCTGAGGCATCTAAAGGCAAAATTATTGTAGTTTGGTGGGAGTGTGGACTACTGGAAGTAAATTCAATGCTGGTGTATTGTTTGATATGGATTTGAGCAGTTAAATGTGGGGACAATTGCTGCACTCAAGGAGTTTTGGGCATCAAATTGCCTTAATATTCAGCCTATTTCCAATTGTGAAGAACGGTTTAAAAGGGTCAAAATCCTAAGTCTTTGTCTCTAAAACCTGATAGTGAATAGCAAGCAAATAACTTCAAGTTTACACTAGTGTTCCATGGGGATGCGTCCCCCCCAAAAAACCTTGCGTTTCCTAGATGGGGATGTCTTAGAGACTTGGGGACTTGGGGGGGACGTTCCCCTACCAGCCCACCACCAGCACCACCATCCCACCACCAATGTCGTTGTCTCCAAGACGCTGCTAGGACTTTGAGGACGCTGGGGTATCCTCAAGACGTCTAGGGGACTCCTAGTTGTCTCCAAGATGTATAATTCTTATACTTATACATCTTTTTATAACTATTTTTTCAAGTACTATATGTATTTCGGCACCCTGCCGCCGTCCCCCCACTGTCCCCTAGCCGCCCCCAAACTTAGACCCCCCATCCCCAAAACGTGTCCCCTACCGTCCCCGTCCCCGAAACCCCGTGGAACATTGGTTTACACACTTCTGGAATAATTTTTTGTTATTTTTATATATCTCTAATAGAGCATCAAATATTTATCTTGTGAGTGTTCCAAATATTGTGAAAGATATATGAAAATAATTTAAACGAACAACTTGTTGTGACCTTTTCACACATCATTCCATCAAGATGGGGACCCCCTAATTTTGCTCCATTCGGTCTTTTGGCTTCGTTCTCGTCTTTTGGTCTTTTGTCCTTAGGGGTGTCCCGTTTGACCTCAGTTGAAGTAATTGACAAATTTAGGGTTTCTATCCTTTAGACCCGTTCGAGGTCAAGATTGAGTTACTTAGGTGAAATCTAAGTGCAGCAACACATTCAGAAAGCTCAAAGCAGAATCCCCTTGAAATCTCATTGAAATCCGACCACTTACTATTTTTAGTAAGTGCCTAATTCAAGGCTTGTTCCTCAGGATTTCGGGATTCTAATGACTTCAGCACAATCAGGCAGCTTCAGAGTGCCTACACGTGAAATTTGAACAGATTCAGACAACTGGCTATTTTTAGCAGTTCAGCCTTCGGAGGCTATTTTCAAGGTTTAGAAAAGCAATTCTTCGGCGAATGACAGAAGAATTGATCTGGGTTTTCCAAGACCTTCGCGATGATGTAGCATGCAAGAGGAGATGGTGACTTTCAGAGTTCAGCCTTCCGAGGCTATTTTTAGGGTTTGCATGCAGGAATTTTCAATGCGTGTCCGGATATTCCATGTGGGTTTTGCGAGAGCTTCGCAATGACGTTACATGCAAACGGAACGAGTCAGTTTTGAGGGACTTACTATTTTTAGCCAGTGCCGGAACTTTGACCAATTTTTTGGGTTTTTCTAGGTTTTTTGAGATCCCACGGGCACTGTGACATGCAAACTCGTTTGACATCCGATTGACCACTTTCCGGACGCTTACTATAGATAGCAGTGTCATCCCAGCAGCTACCTATTACTTCATTCCAGCGAGCAGATTGGCAAACAGTAGAAATCAGGCGATCGGGAGCAGTCCAGAACACATGCAAATCAAATTAGGGTTTCCCCTGCCACGTCTAAAAATAGATGAAGCGAAATGCAGAGATGTCAGAACGAAGCACGCCGCCATGATCAGCATCCTTCAAGCTACCTACTAGCAAATTTTGAGCAAAATCGGAGGATTTGCTCTTTTTAGTAAGTCAGGACACGGCTATAAATAGCAGGCCTGCGCCGGAAGTCGGTATGAACAAAGCACTCAAGTTATCATGATCAGATATAGCAAGTTTCAGGTCGAACGGAGCTACTGAAGCAGGCAACTTTGAAACTTACTAAAAATAGTAAGTGGCTAAAAATAGTATGTACTGTGCCAGATGAGGTATGAACAAGGTGACAAAAGGCAGTGAAGGCACAGCCACCCCCACTTCCAGTTCAGAACAGGGTGAAATACAAATAAACCCTAACTTCTCCGGGTTTACTAAAAATAGAAAGCCAAGGCATAAATGGCATTGGAAATTCATAAGAGGCAACTGGCATAGAAACACATGCTTATATGCGCCAAGAAGATAAAAAGGGCATGAAAATCTCCAAGTGCAAGATTTCCTGAACAGAGGTCAAATGCACCCACATGGCAGAGACATAGAAATTCTTCTAAGGCATGAAGTTTCCTCCTCATACCCCTAGATGCGCTAGAGGAAGGTGAAAGGTCACCAAAAGGGCATGATAAAATTCCTAAGGCTCGAGAATTCCTTCTAACACTGTGAAATGCGCTTGGAAATGGAGGTTGCATAGGCCAAATGCGCTCAAGGGAGGTGAAGAGTCACCATTTAGGCAGAATTCCTTCTAACACTGTGAAATGCGCTTGGAAATGGAGGTTGCCTAGCCAAAATGCGCCTAAGGGAGATGAAGGGTCACTAGATAGAGGCGCTTTCCTTTGCATGTATGAAATGCGCCCAACATGGAAGTCAACACCCTCATATGCGCCCAAGGGAGATGAAGAGCCACTTGATAGGCGTGGAATTTTCCTTCTAACACTAGCATATGCGCCTAAGGCAAGGAAGTACCATGGGTCAAATGCGCCCAAGGGAGATGAAGAGTCACCATGGGCTGAATTTCTTCTCACACCCCAATATGCGCCCAACATGGAAGTCTACATGCTTATATGCGCTAGAGGAAGGTGAAAGGTCACCTAAGGCGTGGGATTTCCCTCTCACATGGTGAAATGCGCTCAAGAAGTTCCCCTTCCCTATGGAAAATGCGCTTAAGGTAACATGGTAAAAGATAAAGGTAAAAGGTGAAAGGTAAAAACGTTAGAGAGTTTGAAGAAGTGCGCTAGACATTGAGTAAATTCTCTCACACAAAGAGAAAAGCGCCAAGGGTAAAGGAAGTTTTCTCCTCAACATGTGAAATACGCTCGAAAGTGGAAGTCCACTATGTGAAATGCGCTTAGGGAAGGTGAAGGGTCACCATGCGCCAAGGAGGAAAGAAATGCTAAGGGTGGCATGATCTTAAAAAACTAAGGGTCAAGTATTTTCCTCTTCATTATGTGAAATGCGCCTAGTGTGTGGGGACTTGAAGAATGAAAATTGCTAAGTATGAGAGGAGAGTCTAGGCGTAGAATTGCCTAAGGAATGGAATGGAAGAATGACATGCCAAATACGCCCTTCAGAGGGTAGATGATGAAATTTAAATTTTAAAATAATTCCTAAGGCATTTTCTAAAAGGAAGAAATGAAGAGTACGTCTAGAGGATGATGCTAGAATTTTCAGAGTTACAAAAACCTTCAGAGGGAAAATTCTTCAGGGAAAAATCAAGAAAATTTGCCAAGGCAGAGAAGCTTGAAATTGCAGGAGTGGAAGACATCCGAAGGGGAAGAAATAAACATTAGCCATTTTTATTATTTTTAAATAATAAAAATTAAAAGAACCCCTTCGTCTGGATACACATGAAAACGATGGATTCTGGAAGAATTTCTCTTCTGGGTATTAAACATTCGCAATTCAGAGGTGATTCAAGCTTACTCCACGCCATGTCCACATCGTTTCAATGGATATTTTTCCCAGTGCCTATTTTAAATAAAATTCCTAAGGCAAATTTGAGAAATTTCTCTAAGGCAAACGAATAAAATGGATGAGGAATTTCGCTAAGAAGCTTGAACTGGATAATTTTGCCAAGGATAAAATGAGATGAAATGCCTTAGCTAAACAATTCGAAATTGTTCAAGGGAATGAATATTTTAAAATCAAATGCAATGAGGCAGGCCTGTGCAGAGATGATGAATTCGTGATTCTAGAAGTTCGAGATTCCGATGCTTCAGACGACAAGTGTTACAACTGGAAAAGAGAGGGAAAATGAATTCAGAATATTTGCTAAGTTTAGCCTCTGCAAGAATTCGACCAAACTATAAGTTTTTGAGGTCTTCTTCATTTTTTTCTCACAAGTTGCTGAAGAGCTTAAAGTTGCTAAGTGCGAATTTCTGAAGAGATGAAGTTGCAAAGTTTCGAATTTCTGAGAGACCTGAAGGTTGCTAATTTCGAATTTGTGAGAAGTGCGAATTTGCTGAAAAGAGTGAAGTTGCTGAAGAGGTGCGACCTAGCTTGCTGAAGTCACAAATTGCTGAGAGGTGCGAGTTCCTTCGCTGCTGCAATTGCTGAGAAGGTTCGACTTTGTGAAGAAGTTTCATCCGATTGCTGAGAAGTCTGAAGTAAAGAGGGCTGCAATTGCTGAAAGTTCAC